>VMDO01011311.1:8827-67557 GCA_007922755.1 Pedetes capensis
CTCTCCTCTCCTCTCCTCTCCTCTCCTCTCCTCTCTCTCTCTCTTTCTGTCTGTCTCTCTCTTTTGTGGTACTGAGGGGCTGAATCCAGGCCTCAAACATACTTTGAAAGCATTGTACCACTGAGCTGCACCCCCAGCCCCTTTTTAATTTTTTATCTTGAAACAGGGTCTTACTAAGTTGCACAGGTTGCTTCTGGCCTCAAACACATGATCTTCCTACTTCTGCCTCCTGAGTCCCTGAGATTAGATTACAGGCCTGTGCTACTGTGTGTGGCTTCCAGGGCAGGTTTCTCCAAGAGAAAGACTAGTTGGGGCCATTCTTCTAATCCAAAAGAAAGACTAGTTGGGGTCATTTTTCTAATCCAAGAGAAAGACTAGTTGGAGTCATTTTTTGAATCCTGTCTGCAGACTGGGAATTGTAACTGGGGGACCGGGGTGTTAATGCCTTGGCCATACCCAGGCTAATGAGGTCAAACCCAAGTGAGGGTCCTTATTTGATTTCAAAGAGCCACCAAAGGGGAAAAACTGAGAAAACTTAGCTGGGACATCCCAGGAGCCCGGGACAGTGTTAATGCCATCTGTCACACGCCCTAAGCAAGCCCTTTGCACCAATGTGTTGAGGTCTTTATCTGCATTGTCCACTTTGATCAGCACTCCAAGAGGAAGGGGATTGAATTTGCTCACTGGACAGGTGAGGGGTGGAGCAACCTACCTGGACTGGAGCTGTCAGGGCCAGGGGTGGGTAGAAATCAAATGCTTGTTGGCACTTGGAACCCAGCCCTGTCCCTAAGCTGAGGCAGGACTTGTAAGATACAGACTCCTGATAAAACAGTAGACATTTAGCAGGTGCCAATTTAAAAGGTGTTAGATGTTTTCATTTCTTTCAACTTTAATCTGTATATTCCTCTCTAAAGCATTTTTACACCTACTTTTTTTTTTTGGTAGTACTAGAAGCTGAACTTGCATGCTAGGCAAGTCCTCTGCTACTGGGCCACACCCCCAGCCCCTTTTATGTTTTTGTTTTATTTTCAGGCAGCGTCTCTAAGTCTCATGGGCTGCCTGCCTCTAGCCTCAAATTCATGATCCTCCTGTCTCACCCTCCCAAGTCATGGTGCATGCACTGTTGGTGCCTGGCTTTATACCTAGATATTTTCATTTCTTCAAACCTTGTTCTAGTCCGTTTACCTTTCCCAAATATGTTTTTCCTTATCCATTTATTATCATTTATTTTAAAAACTATGGTAAAATACTCATAACATAAAGTTTGTCACCTTAGCCATGCTTAAGTGTCCAGATCAGTGGCATTACGTACATTTACATTGCTGTGCAACCACTGCCACCATCCATCCCCAGAACTCTTTTCATCTTGCAAGACTGAAACTCTGTACCCATTGAACCTCCTGGCCCCTTCTTCCCCCTCCCTGCAATTACCATTGTACTTTCTGCCTCTAATGGAGCATCTGTTTGTCCTTTTGTGATGGGCTTCTTTGGCGGAGCATTCTAATACGTTTTTTATAGGCAAATGATTTATGCTATTCTCATAAAACAAGTATAGATTCATAGACATATTCGGATTGATTAATAGGGATGGCTTTGTTTTTTAATCACTTTGATATGTGTCTGGAAAAGCAACCTGACAAATGGTCAGTGACAGGAAAAGATTGAACTTCTGAAAAATGACTCAGCGCAAACGTGGACCTCTGCAAATGCCTTGATCTTATTTTATTTTTCTTTCTTCTTCTTCTTCTTTTTTTTTTTTTTTTCCTTCGGTACTGGGGATTGAACCCAGGGCCTCCTGCCTTCATGCTCAGCAAGTGCTGGACCACTGAGCTGCACCCCCAGCCCATTTTTTTGACTTTTTGAGACAGGGTCTCACTAAGTTATGCGGACTGCCTCTGGTCTCGAACTTGCGATCCTCTCACCTCCGCCTCCTGAGCAGCTGGGATTACAGGCGTGCGCCACCGCGCCTGGCTTCTTTCTTCTTCTTTTAAAAAAACCAGGGCTAGGGCTGTAGCTCAGTGGTAGAGTGTTTGCCTAGCGCACACCTGGCTCTGGGTTCCATCCCCAGCTCTGTAAAAAATCAATTTGTTAAAAAAATAGTTAAGAGTGAGTGGGAGTGAGACCCTGGGAAACCTGAAGGATAAGTTCAGTATTTTAAATGACTCCAGGAAGTGACAGCTGGAGTAGCACACACCGGTCACAGAATATACAGCTCCTCTCTGGAGAGAGTGAGGATTTAGCATGATTTCCTCCCCCTGCGTGATGTGTTTCCAAACCTGGGCACCTCTAGCTTCCTTCTTGGGCCAGGCTGCCAGAGCAGGGAGCATCCGAAGCCGAGTCATTGCCCTCAACACATGTCCAGAGGCACCACAGGGGCCTGGAGGACACTGGCCCCTTCGATGCAAGAACTGGGGCACAGTTCTGCGAGAATGCCCGGGAGGCGCTGCTCTGTGGCCCATCTGATCTGACTTTGGTGTTCATCTTCCATCCTCTCATTGGATGTTTTTGGCCGGGACTGGAAGGCATGTTTGATTTCAATGCAATACTTAATGACTGAGTGGAACACAAGATCTGTGAGATTAACCGCGGAGGGTCAGCTGGAATGTGAGGGAATGTGAGCCTGCAGGATGTTCAGGTTCAGAACCTGCGACCTTCCTTCCACATTGACACCGTAGATTCTGTTATGACGCTCTTATCATGCCTGGATTAGGGGACAAGATGACCCCTACTGTAGTAGATATTTGTTATCTTCTATTCTCTTATTCTGCTAGTAGTAAAACCTCAATTACTCTTTAGGGGAGCGAAGAAATAGATTCACAGAAAACGAATGGTTTGGTTGAAATGAGTGGTTTTGGTTTAGTTGCACCCAGGCTTAACCTGAATCCTCCTCGTGACTAAACAGAGACTAAATAGAGACTAGGACACGTGACTAAAGCTGGTTCAGTGGCTTCCTCCCTCTCTAGGCCCTTTAGCGGTGCAATTTGAGAACGAGGTGCTTCCTCTCCCATACCATCCCAGCTTGTTAAAGCTAGGAAGGTTATAAACTTGAAGCTGCCAAGACTGTCTTTGCTAATATTTGAGGAGCACCCAAGAATGAAGCTAGCAGAAAAGAAAGCAGCCAGGGTAATATTGTTGGAGCATTTAGATCCATCAGTACATGAAGGTCTTGCACTCCTGAACTTCCAAATTGTATGAGCCAATAAGTACTGCCAACGCTGTGTGTGTGTGTGTGTGTGTGTGTGTGTGTGTGTGTGTGCGCGTGTACATACAGTGTTGTGTGCATGTCTGAAGCAATCTGATGTAGGTTTCTGTGGCTTGCAGCCTACAGTGTCTTGTCCAAAACAGTTACATCTTGGACTTTTCATATGATAAGAAGCTGTGAACCTGTGATGTGCTTTGTAAGGTGGCAGGGATGAGCAGAGTCATCATGGTAACATTGTGGAGGCTGGCCGTGCAGGGAGAGACTGCTGCATGGGGACAACTGGGTTTTCAAGGGTGTCTTTGGGCTGGAGTGTAACTCAGTTGGTAGAGTGCTGCTCTGTGCTCTCTGAGGCCCTGAGTTCGATCCCTAGCACCACAGAAATGGGAGAAGGACCTGGCAGGCCACTCCCAAAACAATCCCCAAACAATTAGCTATTGAAAACCTTATGAATAGCAGAGAAGCACTGATATATATAGGTTATAGTGCTGGGCATGGCACGGTATCAGGAAGTGTTTCATTCTATTGTATGCAGAGTTCCTATGAGTTGGACTCAACTCGATGGCACCTGATGGCAACAACTGAGGGAGGCTTTGCCCTCAATGACTGAGCAACTTGGGCAAGTTTCTTCACCTTTCTAATTCCCAGCTCCCAACAGCTGTAAAATGCAGAAACTAAAGTGGTCTCTGAAGTCACTTTCAGCTCTGAATGTGCTCATAACAGTTTGACTTAATGCCCACAATTTAAGTGGGCAATTGTATAGGTATAAAAGCAAGAGAAAAAAGAAACAAAAACAAACAAAACCCTCAAACTCTGGATCTCTATAAAACCATTTTGTACACAACTTTGATGTTGAAGTACCACCTACGTACAGAAAAATGCTCACACCATAACGTGTCGCTTGAGGCATTTTCATGAACTGAGAACTGTGATGAGCATCTGCATAGAGACATAGATCCTTATGTTGTTGTTGTTAGGTGCCGTCAAGTCCATATCCGATTCATAGCGACCCTCATAGGGTTTTCAATGGCTGACTGTTTCAGGATTGCATTGGGAGTGGATTGCCATGTCCTTCTCCCATTTTTGCGGTGCTGGGAATTGAACTCAGGACCTCAGAGACTGCAGCGCAGCGCTCTACCAACTGAGCTAAATCCCAGCCCTAGATCCTTATAGGACCTCAGAAATCTCTTCAGGTCAGAACTCTCCTCCAAAGACGGCAACGGCCTTGGCTTCCATATCACAGGTTAAGTTTGCCTGTTTGTGATTGTTTGGGTTTGTTGGTGATGATGAGGAGGAATCTGGCTTCTGTGCTTCACTGTCATTTGGACAGTCACTCATGGTGGGTGGGTGGGTCACTCTCACTGCTGTACAGTGTGTGGCCACTCAGATAAATATTTGCCCTGTTCTGGGTAGACATGTGCGTTGTTTCATTCTATCATGAGTAGTGCTACCCTTGGAAATTCTTGTACATGTTTTTGGTGGACTAAAGCTCTTATTTGAACTGGGATTTAGCTCAGTTGGTAGAGCACTGTTCTGCAGTCTCTGAGGTCCCGAGTTTGATTCCCAGCACCACAAAAATGGGAGAAGGACGTGGCAACCCATTCCCGAGGCAATCCCGAAACAATCAGCCATTGAAAACCCTATAAGGGTTGCTATGAGTTGGACACGACTCTCGGCACCTAACAACAAACAAAGCTCTTATTTAGCAAGGTGTGATGGTGCACACCTGTAATCCAAGCACTGGGGAGGCTGAGGCAGGAGGATTGGGAGTTCAAGTCCATCCTGGGCTACATAATGAGTTTGAGACAGCCTGGGCTATATAGTGAGACTGTGTTTCAAAAAAATAAACAAGACTGCCAGGCGTGGTAGCCCACGCCTGTAATCCCAGCGGCTTGGGAGGTAGAGGCAGGAGGATCGCAAGTTCGAGACCAGAGGCAGTCTGCGTCACTTAGCAAGACCTTCTCTCAAGAAGTAAAAAAATGGGCTGGGTGTGCAGCTCAGTGGTCCAGCACTTCCAGAGCATGCAAGCGAGAGGCCCTGGGTTCAACCCCCAGTACTGCAAAAACAAAAAACAAACAAAGAAAGAAAAAACAAGAACTGGATATGGTGGTACATGCTTATAATCCCACCACTGGAGAGGCTGAGGCAGGAGGATCATGAGTTTGAGGCCAGCCTGGGCTACTGAGCAAGACACTGTCTCAAATAAGCAAACAAAATCTGTCATTTGTATGAGGTAGACATCCACCTAGGAGCAGGATTACATAGCATATGTTCAGCTTTGGGAAATAATGCCCTCCATTCCCACCAGTGGTCTGTGAATTCCTGCAGTTTCTTCTCTAGGTGTGGTCTGGTTAGTGTTTTTTGTTTGTTTGTTTTGTTGTTGTTTTTGCCAGGGTCTCATCATCTAGGCTTCAGTTGAACTGGCTACATTGCTCAGACTGGCCTCAAACTCTCCATCTTCCTGCCTCTCCCTCTTAGGTACTGGTATTACAGGTGTCTGCTATCATGCCCAGTTGTTGGTTGGTCTTTTTAATTTTAGTCATTTAGAATGTATGTAATGATGTCACATTATGTGTGTATTTTATCTTTGCCATTTTTTTTTGTTTGTTTCTTTCCGTTTTTTGGAGGCAGAGTCTCACTGTGTAAACCAGACTGGCCTCCAACTTGTGATCCTCCTGCTTTAGCCTTCCCAGTGCTGGGATTACGTACCTGTAGCACTACATGGACTTTATGTTTGCCTTTTTAATTACAGTTTTTTTCAACATTTTATTAAATGAAAAATTTGAAAACTACAGGAAAGTTGCAAGAATTTTATAGTGCACTTGCATACCCATCATTTAGACTTTACCATTACTATTTTCTTTTCTTTCTTTGTTTCTTTCTGTTTTTTTTTTTTTTTTTTGTAGTGGGGGCTTTAACCCAGGGTCTTACACATGCCTTACAAGCACTCTACCATTGAGTGGTAACCCCAGGCCATTTTATACTTTTTATTGTGAATCAGTGTCTCCATAATTTACGTATGCTGCGTCGGGCCTTGAACCTGGGATCCTCCTACCTCTGCCTCCCAAATCACTGGGATTATAGGCGTGTGCCACAGTGCTCGGTTTACCATTAATATTTTCTTATGCTTTATCACATATCTAGCCCTCTATCCATCCACCCGTCTTATTTCTTTTGAAGCATTTCAGAGCATGCTGAGAATAGCAGTACCTTTCACCTAAACACGTCAGCATACAGAACATCAACTAGAGTATGTTTGTAGTTATTTTACCTTTTTTTTTTTTTTTTTTGAGGTACAGATTAACTGTCTCTTATCCAAGAAGCTTGAGAACAGTTAGATTTCATATTTGTCTGGATTTTGTAATGTTTGCATCTACATAACGACACATCTTGGGGATGGGACCCAAGTCTAAGCATGAAGCTTATTTATGTTTTATATACACCTTATGTACATAGCTATAGGCAGTTTTACAGTATTTTTAATAATTTTATGCATGAGACAAAATCCATCAGTGTGGGATTTTCCATTTGTGGCTTCATGTTGGTCCTCAGAAAGTTTCCAACATGAGAGCATTTAGGATTTTGGGTTTTCAGATTCGGGCTGCTCACCCTATATAATTTGTTGTTGTTGTTACGTGCCGTCGAGTCGTGTCCGACTTATAGGGACCCTTCTAGGGTTTTCAATGGCAGATTGTTTCAGGATTGCCTTGGGAGTGGATTGCCAGGTCCTTCTCCCAGTTTTGCAGTGCTGGGAATCGAACTTGGGACCTCAGAGACTGCAGAGCGGCGCTCTACCAACTGAGCTAAATCCCAGCCCCCTATATAATTTACATATAATCAAATGCACATATCTTAAGGACCATTAGCTGAGTTGTGACAGATGCATACACCTGGGCAGGCTGAACCTGGCCAAGATGTGCAACATGACCATCGCCTTGGGAAGTTCTCGCAGGCTGCTTCTCTTACCCCACCCCCACTCCATCGGAAGCAACCACTGCCTTGATTTTTTCTGCTCTAGGGTCAGGCTGTGGTTCTCATGTGCGTCTTCCTGATAGCTAATGATGTTGAGCATCTCTATATATGCTTGTTGGCCATTTGGGTTTCTTTTTTGTAATGTGTGGAAGGACAGCTACTTTTTTTTTGTGGTACTGGGGGTTGAACCCAGGGCCTTGCACTTGCATGCTCTGCAAGTGCTGGACCACTGAGCTGCGCCCTCAGCCCATTTTTTGACTTTTTTTTTTTTTGACACAGGGTCTTGCTAAGTTTCGCAGACTGCCTAGAGTGGTCTCAAACTTGCAATCCTCCTGCCTCCGCCTCCGGGGCCTCTGGGATTACAGGCGCGTGCCACTGTGCCTGGCTGGAAGGACAGCTTTTACATTTTGTGGGGGACAGTGTCAGGGGATGAGTCCAGGTGGTTGGCAGGAGGACCAGGAGTCCCTGCCTGGGGCAAGATGGCTTCCATTAACTGAGGGTGAATTTCCACACAGGCCAGACTTCCCAATGTCAAGAGCAAGGAGATGCTGATTTGTTAAAACTTACCCCAAAATTGGATGGAGCAGTGAACTTTGTAAGCCTGCTGCCTGAAGCCTTATCTTCTAATCATTTCCAGTTACATAACTTTTTTTCCCCATGAGTGTCAGCCAGCAGGAGAACTCAAAATCATTAGCAGATTTTGAAAGAGATTGGACCAACAGTTGCCAGAGGAAGTGTGACTCTGAGGTCCCCAAGTCACATACAGACTGGCCTTCATGTCGAGAGGTGAGGGTGCTGGTACAAAGAAGAGGGTTCTCAGGGCAGTCGACAGAAATGGGCCCTTTAAAAAATTACTTCCCTTGTCAGCTGCCGGATTGGCAGGTCTCGAGTTTCAGGGATTCGGGCCATTTGCAGGCCTAGGACTTTGGATTTCTGTGGGTTTGTAAACAGCAAGCGTTTCTTCCTAATGCCAGGGGCCCTCTGTCTAATCCTGTGACTGGGCCCAGGTGGCCTGTTACCAAGATGGGGAAAAGCCGGGTCCCCTGCATCCTCATTTAGCTTTCTGTTTCTTAATCAGATGTCATTTTGCAAGGAGCTACTGAACAGTGCCTGGTGTCACCAAAATGTCATGATGCCCAAGGAGACTGTCTTCGGTGGCTGTTGTGTCTGAATTCCATCACTGGGCCGTATCAGTAAGAGTCCAGACAGGAAGATGGGCATTGTGGTGCATGCCTGTAATCCCAGCGACTCAGGAGGTGGAGGCAGGAGGATTGCAAGTTCAAGAGCAGAGGCATCTGTGTAATTTAGCGAGACCCTGTCTCCAAATAAAAAGAGTAAACACTGGGCTGGAGGGTGCAGTCCAGTGGTAGAGCCTTTGTAAAGTATGTGTGAGGCCCTGGGTTTAGCCCTCAAGTACCTCAAAAACAAACAAAAAAAAGTCCAGACAGGAAGCAATGGTGAGGTGGTGGTAGGGTGAAGAAGGGGGGGTCACAGAGGTGAGAGTGGGTTGGAGTGGCAGCTCATCCAGGGGGCAAGGGGAAGGAGGTCTGTAGTGGGATGAATGGCCGTTCAAAAAAAGCCACAGCTACTGCCAGCTGTGGCCCACAGAGAGGGAGCTGGCGTGGTACCTGGGCTTCACTCTCCTCCCGAGCTCTTAGCTTACTTACGTCGCCCATTGGCTGAGACCACTGGCTGCCGGGGGTGAGGGTGTCCTTCCATGCAGGTTGGCCTCCTGGCCTGTGGAACCACAGGAGAGGGGCTGGAGGGAGATGCCCATGGTCAAGTGTGTAACAAGCCCAGAGATGTATCTGGGGCTCTGTCTCGGGTTCGAATGCAAAGGCATTTGCTCTGGAGACCATATTTAGAAATTTTTTTTGGGGGGGTGTTTGGAAGGGAGCTTTCGCCTGGGTACTGATCTGAAATCAAATGCAGGCCTGTGGGCTGGGGGATCTGGAACAGAAGCGACCTTTCCTGACAGGCCACGGAGGCCAGGGACGAAGGCAGGGGAAGCCAGCGAGAGCTCATCAGGGGGCAGATACTGACTGCAGAGCTCTGCTACCCACGGCAGCTCTGTCAAGGACCAAAAGATGCAAAGGGGAGATCGTGGTGAAGCTAACCATGCATCAAGCAAGAAAGACAAATTAATTCAGAGCTGGGGAAGAGGCCAGGTCAGTTAGAGAACCCAGCCTTTCGGCTGGGCCATGGAACAACAAAGGACATAGAAAGCCCAAGAGCAGGGCTGGGGATGTGGCTCAGTGGTAGAGCGCTTGACCAGCATGCAGGAGGCCCTGGGTTCAATCCCAAGCACCGCAAATAAATAGATAAAAATTATGTATAAGCTGGGCGCACTGGCACACACAACCTAGGAGGTAGAGGCTGGAGGATCACAAGTTCGAGGCCAGAGGCAGCCTGGCTAACTTAGGGAGACCCTGACTCAAAATACAAAGTAAAAAAATGGGCTGGGGGTGTGGCTCAGTGGTAGAGCACTTATAAGAAGCTTGCATGAGGCCCCAGGTTCAACTCTTGAGTACCACATAAAAAAGTTATTTATGCCCTTGGACATGACTCTTAGCAGTGGGGGGCTCTTCCATGCCTGTGCTGCATAGTGAGTGGCTCAGAGAATGCTGGGTTTGAATCCTGCCTCTGCAACTTGCCAGCTGTGAGCCTATGGACAGATGATGTGACCTGTCTTGGATTTCTCATCTGGAGATGGGACTGTTATAATATGTGTCTCTTAGGGCTGTGCGGGGGCAGGGATTTAGCTCAGTTGGTAGAGCGCCACTTTGCAGTCTCTGAGGTCCCGAGTTCGATTCCCAGCACCACAAAAAATGGGAGAAGGACATGGCAACCCACTCCCAAGGCAATCCCGAAAAACTGTTAGCCATTAAAAACCCTATAAGGGTCGCTATGAGTCGGACACGACTCGACAGCAACAAGAAGAACAACAGCAGAGCTGTGCAGAGGATTCCGTGAGGAAAGACAAACAAACTTCAATCCACCACCTTATCGTTTACACTTCTGACACCATTGCAAAGGCTGCTTCTGACCTGGAAAGGACCAAGTGGCCCAATTTGGGGGAGGGGGTGGGAGGAAGAGAAGAGAGGTGCCACCAGGAAAGAGAACGTGGAAGGGCCCCTGAGGTAGCAGTGGGAAGTGGACCAATGAAATTGACCACCCTGGCTGCTATTTGGAAAGTGGCCATTTGTCATAGAGGCAATTATTTGAAGCTTGCCAGTCACACATTAGTATGAATAAGTTTATTAAGACCTAGGAGTTCTGAGTCGGGCACCATTAGGGGAGATCATGACGAGATCGGTATGAGAAGGAAGGGGGTTAGGAAAAGAGAGGTGGAGAGAAAGGAGTACTTTTGCTTAAGATGTTTCTCATCTTGAAGAGTTAGTGGACAGCAGGATTTGGGGGAGGGGAACCGTTCCAGGGGGAAGTTCCCATGAAACGTTGGGACATGGGTTCTGTGCGTGTGTGTGTGTGTGTGTGTGTGTGTGTGTGTGTGTGTGTGTACTTGTCTATGTGTGTCAGCAGCCTGGGCTGGGATTGATGGTGGCTCTGATTTTATTTATTTTTAGTTTTTTACATTTAAACAATTTTTGTGATACTTGCGGGTTGAAGCCAGGGCCTCACTTTGTAAGTGCTCTATGACCACACTGTACCCCCGGGCTGTTTTAAAGTGAGGGTCTCACTAAGTTATGCAGGCTGCCTCTAGCCTTGAACTCTCGATCCTTGTGCAAAAGAGCCCCCTGAGTTGCCAGGATTACAGGCAGGCGCCACTGCACGTGGCCGTGGCTCTGACATTGTAAAGTGTCTCTCTAAGGCACACTTTCCCTAAAATACAGTGCAGTGAATTAGTATCTGTCTCTCTCTCTCTCTCTCTCTTTCTTAAACAGCGCCTTGCTGTGTAGCCAGGCTCGACTAGAATTCACAATCCTCCTACCTCAGGCTCTCAAGTGCTGGGATTACAACAAACATCTCTTTTTAACTATAGTGAAGGTGTTTTCTAGCTGGTTGTGCAATGTCTCCTGCAGGCAGAATAATGTAGTTAAGAGCACAGAGAACCTGATGGACTTGAATTTGGTTTTGAATCTCTGCAGCTACTCAGACCTTTCAATGCAGCAATTTCCTCACTGGTAGAATGAGCAGAAGATAATGGGTCTTATTTTATATCATAGTTGCGAAGATTAAATGAGTTGTAGGTAATTTAAAACAGTGCTTCATAGTTGGTTTTGTTTGTTTTTAATACCTATTGTTTCTCCCTTTTGTTTCTCCTGTTTCTTACGGGACCCTTCCATTCCAGTTGGCCAGGTCACTCACTGATTTCTGAGGAAGTCTGAAAAACAGTGACTCATGTACCCTGGTGTGACCTTGCTGGCCCTCCTCACCGTCTCCCTGCATCCTGCAAGGTCCTGTTCCAGGAGCCTTGGCTGACCAGCCATTCCTAAGGGCCTCTGTTTCCATAGGAGGAAGCGTCTATGTGGAACCTATCCTATACCACCTGCCTTGGCAAGTTTGAGCACTTAGGTTAATCTAGAGAGGTCCTTGACGCTTAGAATCTACTCTGACACCTTGCTCTCCAATATAGTATTTAACATGGATCCCTTGCACGCTCTAGTGATGTGCAAAGTACTAGATTTGGGGAATGTGTACTTGGGTTCACAACCCAACTGTGTGCCTAGGTCTTATTTTGTCCCGTGTAAGCTAATACATCCTGGGAGCTGTAAGGGTTAAGAGAGAATACTTGTGAAGTCAGTTCTTCCCTAAGAAGTGATACGTGATGTCAAGGTTAATTAATTAATCCTCTTGCAGTCCACCTGATGCCTTAGCCTGTGCTGAGCACATAATACTCTCCCAATTAAAGTCTCCTGGGGGGTTCATTGCTTCCTAACGTCGATTGCTGTAGCTTTTGATCTGCTTATCCTTGTGTCCTGTTGTTGTTGTTGTTGGGTGCCATCCAGTCGTGCCCGACTCATAGCGACCCTCATAGGTTTTCAATGGCAGATTGTTTCGGGATTGCCTTGGGAGTGGGTTGCCATGTCCTGCTCCCATTTTTGCGGTGCTGGGAATCGAACTCTGGACCTCAGAGGCTGCAGAGCAGCTCTCTACCAACTGAGCTAAATCCCAGCCCATCCTTGTGTCCTAGCTCCCACCTTTTGAGCGAACTCCTCCTCCCCCTTTCCTATTCTGCTATGGGGTCCTGGTTGGGCTTTTCAGCTGAGGCGGGTTGCTAAGCTGGGAGGAAGTTAAGAGCTGCACTCCAGTTGGGGGAGAGGCCCCTTGCAGAGGTGAGAAGTGGTGCCTGGTGACACCGCGTCAGCCCCTGGAACCATCACCCCTGAATTCTACCCAATCATAGGAGTTTATGAATCCCATCTTCCACCCCATTCCCTTTCTTTTGGTTTAAACTTGTAGATTGGATTTCTGCCCCTTGCAACTGAAAGTTCTGGCTCTCTTTTCCTTCCATCCGGGAAGGCAGCAATGATCTCCTCCTCTCCCGTTAGCAAAAGGGAAAGAGAAAGTGTGTTGTGAGTAAAAGTCAAAACTGGAAGATTTACAGCGTTTTCCTATAACCACACACTATGCTGCCCTTAGACTGTCTAATAACAGAAGAGTAACAGAAGACTATATAATAACAGGGGCTGGGATTTAGCTCAGTTGGTACAGTGCCACTCTGCAGTCTCTGAGGTCCTGAGTTCAATTCCCAGCACCACAAAAATGGGAGAAGGGCCTGGCAATCCACTCCCAAGGTAACCCCGAAACAATCTGCCATTGAATGAGGGTCGCTATGAGTAGGATATGACTTGACGGCACCTAACAACAACAACAACAACAACAACAACATATAATAACAAGGCAAAGGAACACCAAGGAGCATGTTAGGTTTGCCGTTAGAAAACAATACTTAGAAGAAGTTTCGTATCAGAAAGGAAGCCTGCAAGTCAGGCCTGGAGAACCCTAGAACCAGCCCATGGATGTTTTTTTCTGTTTTCTTATTTATTTACTCATTTATTTATTTGCTTACTTGTTAAAAGAGATGAGGTCTTGCTATGCTGGCCAGACTGGTATCGAACTCCTGGGCTCAAGTGATCCTCTTGCCTCAGCCTCCTGAGTAGCCAGGACTATAGTACACACCACCACACTTGGTTTTCGTTTTTATTTATCAAATAAAAATACTTGCTGTGTGCCACACATTGAGCTCACTCTTTTCATCCTAATAGTAGCTTTAACAGGGAGGGACTGTAATTATTCCCATTTCACAGGCAAGGAAACTGAGGCACAAAGTGTCTTGTCCACAGTCTCACAGTGGTGGGACCTGGATTTAAATCCACCAGCTTCGTTCTCAAGTCCAAAGGACTCAAAGACCCTGCCTCTTACCAGTATTTATGGATTGCTGCTATACACAAGAGAATGATTTTCACATACTTAGAGGTCTCTTATGTAAATTGTATTCAACCACAAATATTTTTTCTCTAGTGCTCCACTGGTGGTGGTGGTGGTGGTTAAGTGCCATCAAGTTGGGTCTGACTCATAGTAACCCTATGTACAATAGAACAAAACACTCCTTGTCACTGTGCCATGCCAAGCACTATGTCAGTGCTTCTCTGCTATTCGTAGAGTTTTCGATGGCTGATTGTTTCAGGAGGGGGCTTCCAGGTCATTCTCCCATGCTTCACTGGATAAGGGAGATAAATAAGAGAAGAAAAAAGAAGTGAAAAGGCAAAGGTATGGGGTAGGGGTGTAAGGGAGACAGGACAAGTTGAAGAGTTCTAGAGAGTACCTGGGGTTTGAGGTTGAGGTCAGATAGAATTAGCTGTTTCTGTTACAACCTGATGTTCTGTTGGGAGTTAGTGAACAAGCCACCTCTGTTGGAGCTGCCTTTTTAATTCCTAGTCAGATGACTAGTGTTCCTAGCTCTTTCTTTTTTTTTTTTTTTTTTTTTTTGCTAAAATTTTACATTGAGTTATAATTCCCATAACATAAAAGGTACTCTTTTAAAGTATACAGTTCAGTGGTTTATAGTATATTCACTATCTAGTATATTGTTGTTGTTAGGTGCCATCGAGTCATTTCCAACTCATAGCGACCCTCATAGGGTTTTCAATGGCAGATTGTTTCGGGATTGCCTTGGGAGTGGGCTGCCACGTCCTTCTCCCATTTTTGCAGTGCTGGGAATCGAATTCAGGACCTCAGAGACTGCAGAGCAGTGCTCTACCAACTGAGCTAAATCCCAGCCCATCTAGTATATTAACTAACTATAAAACCTTTCTATCATCCTGAAGAGAAACCTTTTCCCCATTAGCAGTCATTCCCCATTCACCCCTCCCTTCACCTCCTGGTAACCAGTAATTTATTCCTGTGTCTCTAGACTTGCCTATTATAGGTATTTCATATAAATGAAAGCATATAATATATAGCATTTTGTATTTGGCTTCTTGTATTTAGCATAGTGCTGCCAGTGTTTACCTATATTGTAGCATGAATAAGTATTTCACTCCTTTTTATAGCTGCCTAATATGCCATTGTGTGGATATACAACATTTTACCCTTCAGTTGATAGACATTTGGGTTGTTTCCACTTTCTGGCTATTATGAATAATGCTGCTGCAAACATTTGTGTACAAGTTTTTGTGTGGACCCGTGTTTTCAGTTCTCTTACATGTATACCTGGGACTGGGATTGCTGGCTCACCTGGTGACTTTGTTTTTAACATTTTGAGGAACTGCCGAATGATTCCTTCCTCTTGAACCACTAACCATTACACGCAATTTATGGATGATTGCATAGCTTGGTTTTTATGTTCTGTGGCCAAGCTACCCTAAAATTATTTAGATGAGTTATGCTATTCCCTTGATAATGTTCTCCTCCTGTTTAACATGTAATATATGTTGTCACCACCCTGTGGGACAGGAAGGTGGCTTACTGGTTGAGGTGGGCCAGGATTTCTGTTATTGTTTTGTTTTTTTCTTGCTGTACTGGGGGACTCAACCCAGAGCCTCCCGTACACTCTGTAAGCACCCTACCCCTGAGCAGCATTCCCAGCCCCTTTTTTATTTTATTTTATTTTATTTTATCTTGAGACAGGGTCTTGCTAAATTATGCAGGCTGCCTCTGGCCTTGAACTTGCGATCCTCCTGCCTCAGACTCCCAAGTCCCTGGGATTACAGGTGTGTGACTTTACAGCTTTAAGATTTGAATCTTAAACGTGCCACATAGGTTCATACGCTAAAGGCTTGGCCCCTAGATGATGACACTGTTGGGAGGTGGTGGAACCTTTAGGATGTGGGGCCCAGTACAAGGAAGTTGGGTCACTGAGGGTGTGTTTTTGAAGAGGATAAGGGGACGCCAGCCCCTTTCTCTCTCTCTCTGCTTTTCAGCTGCCATGGGATGAGCAACTTTGTTCCACTGTCCACTGATGCTCTGCCTCACCACACGCCCAAAGCCCGTGGCCAGCAGAACATGGGCTAAAAGCTCTGATCCATGAGCCCAAATAAACTTCTCTTCCTTTAAGGTGATTGATCTCAGATATTTTGTTCTAGCAATGAAATGCTGACTGATGTAATTTCCCACCCGTTTTCCCACCCAGCCCACCTGAAGGATGTAGCATTCTAGGAGAGAATTCTTCACCAGCAGCCAAGGGTTTTCCAGGGTCTAGATTTGCCAAAACTTACAATGTACTGTCTCATGTCTCATTCAACAAAGATAACTCCCGGTGTCAACATACAACCAAGAGATTAAAAAAGATGCAAAACCTAGGCCATTTTGACACTCTTTCCCCTGCTCCTCATATCAAAATGCCCATAGCAGTTTGCATGTGCTTTATAGTTTTCTTTTGAGTTTGCATGTGCTTTGTAGTTTGCTTTCTCTGTCAGGTGATATGGGGTCCACTCTCACAGCAACTCCGTGAACCTGGGTGAGTAGTTACTTCCCTCATCTTGATTTTTCAGCTGTGCACGTGGGAGACAGAATTTGTGATTTGCAGCCAGGTCAGGAAGTGATGATTAGTAAAGGATAGTGTTCAGAACTTTTGACGTAGAGTTGTATACTGTACTTACTTATCATTATTATTATTTTGGCTCAGAATCTTGATCTGTTGCCCAGGCTGTGTCCAACTCTCCACCTCTTAGGCTCAAGCGATCCTCCTGCCTCAGCCTCCTGAGTAGCTGGGACTGCAGGAGCATGCGGTGTGCTACCACTCCTTTTTTATGGGCTCATGGGAGTGTTCACGATCCTTTTAAAATCTAGATAGTTTTTCTCATCTTTTTTGTTTGTTTGATTGTTTGAGACAGGAGTGTTGCTATGTAGCCCAGGCTGACCTGGAACTCCTATAGACCCTGATGCCCTCAAACCTGCAGCTGTCCTCCTGTCCTTGCCTCCTGAGTGCTGGGATTACAGATGTGCACCACCATGCTGCCTCTGATTCTTTTTTTTGTTTTGTTTCGTTCTGGTTTTTGGAGACAGGATCTCTCTATGTAGCTCAGGCTTGCCTCAAACTTGAGATCCTCCTGCCTCTGTCCCCCATGTGCTAGGATTACAGGTATGTGCCACCACACCCAGCTTTCTTTTTTTCATCCTTCACACTAGGGTCCTGGGAGTAGAGTACTTACCTAGTGTGCACAACGCCCTGGGTTCAATCCCCAGCACCACCACCATAAAACAAACAAACAAAAAATCACGTTAGGAAGAGAGATTGGGTGTGGCTTCAGGAAGCTTTGATAAACATCGTGGTTGGATCTTTGGCATGAAGGGAGATTGGTTGTTTATACTCCCGAGCCCAACACGTGTGTGCAGACTCAAGTACCCCGTCTATTTTCCCAAGTTCATTTTCTGTGTGTATATGTGTGAGGTTTCTTAGTTCCCTTGGCTGATCTAAAAGCCGTCCTTTCGTTTCCTATAAGAGGATATATTGAGATGTTCCTGTTCCATTAAATAATGAGTGAATTCCAAACTAGTGGACAGGCTTAACAGTGGAATCAAAAACCATTTATAGAAACTTTGGGGATGTTTCCTTTTGTCTGAGTGGTTTAGAAATAAGCTTAATTGAGGTTGTCTGAGGGCTTCTACGAGTTTCATGGAAGCTGTCCTGTATTTATAGTTCACTGTGATGTGATTTAAATGCACAGACACATACACGCCACCTTCCACCCCAACCCACACCCGGATGTTGCCTGGAAGTGTGGCAACACCTGTCTGTTTATGCATAAGCTACAAACCAAGCACAGGCTGGAACTTGTGCAGGTACAATGAACTTTTTTTTTTTTTTTTTTTTTTGGTACTAGGGGACTGAACCTAGGGTCTTGCACATTCACTAAGTTGTGCAGGCTGCCTCCGGCCTCAAACTCACGATCCTCCTGCCTCAGCTTCCTGAGTCTCTGGGATTACAGGCAGCAACCACCACACCCAGCAACAACAAAATTTCTTTATAATGGTGGACAGGTATGGATAAGTATTTTGTAACTAACACATTAAAAGAGAGAAAAAGAAACCAGGTGCCTAAGCATTTGAAGAGGGCTTCTGGCTTCCTTCTTGCTTACCATAAATCTTGACTTAATAGATAAGTCTCACTTTAGTAGGCCCAAGGGAGATTCTGAAATAAAAGTCCTAAGTGCAGGAATTTTTTATTGTCTAGCTGCGGGACGATGGGTTCACTTTGAGCTTTTAATCTTTGGTGATGACTTGGCCCGTTTTGTACTGACGCGGTCAGCTTCCAGCTGTGGTCCTTCAAAACCCACTGAGCCCCGGTCTCCTGGAGGGAGTGTTAAAATGCAGGTTGGAGTGCGTTGTGGTGGTGAAGGCCTATAATCCTAGCACTTGGGAGGCTGAGGCAGGAGAATTGACATGAGTTCAAGGGGCAATCTGGGCTACATAGCAAGTTCCAGGCCAGCCTGGGCTACACAGCAAGATGAGACCCTGTCTTGAAACAACAACAACAACAACAACAGCAACAACAACAAGACAGATGAGTGATGCAGTGAGTGATGCACTGAATGCATAGAGTGATGCAGTGGGTCTGGAATGGGGCCTGAGAATCTGCATTTCTGGTACTGGGGCTGTTGCTCTTGTGGGAACTCAGGACTTGGTCTTGGGGCCTCTGGCTGCTGTTTATACTCAATGCTGTATGTGTCCAACTAACTTTCTAATGGCAGGCTTGGGAGTCCTTCTGGTCTTACAGGCAGCCTGAGCCTCCCTCGTCACCTGTTAATTTAGGCTAATCCAGGCATGTCTTGTCCCGGGGGTGCCTAGGAGTTCTATTGTCCTCTTCTAGTTAAGTCATTTCTTTTTTCTTTCTTTCTCCTTCCTTTTCCTTTCCTTTCCTTTCACCTCCTCTTCTCCTCTCTTTTCTTTTCTTTTCTTTTCTTTTCTTTTCTGTTATTTTCCTGAGGTACTGGAGGGCTAGCCAAGCGCCTCACACATTCTTTGCAAGTGCTTTACCAGTGAGCTACACTCCCAGCCCCCTTTTATGTTTTATTTTATCTTGAGACAGGGTCTCACTAAGCTACACAGGCTACCTCTGGCCTCGAACTCAAGATCCTCCTGCCTCTACCTCCCAAGGTTGCTGGGATGACAGGCTTGCGCTCCTGTGCCCGGCTGGCTCTAGTGTTCTTTTCTTGTACCTTTCCTAGTACATCTTTGACAACAGAGATGGTTTGTTTTCCTTCCTTTTCATGTGCATCTAAGCATTTGCCCTGGGCGTCCCTGTGGTTCTCTTCTTTACCAGTGCCTGTCCTAGTGCCATTGAAGTCAGCCGCCGATGCCAGGCCACTTGCAGTCTTGACCTGAGCCTGGCCCTCTGCCAGTGTGAGACTGTGGATTTTCTGTTGGCCTTTGCTCCCCTGTCTTGGGTGGACAGCCTTTCTTGTGTCACTTCGAGAGAGTGGTTGCCCCGGGGAAGATGTCCTTTTTGGGAACTGGCTGTGATCTTTGGAGAAAACACCCTTGGTCTTTAGTGCTGAGTGGCTTCTTTCATGTGCTGTTTGCCATACAATTGTCTTTGGGCTTTGAGAAGACTAAGCTTTTCTTTCTTTCTTTTCTTTTCTTTTCTTTTCTTTTTTTTTTTTTTTTTTTTGGTGGTACTGGGGTTTGAACTCAGGGCCTTGCACTTGCATGCTCTGCAAGTGTTCGACCACTGAGCTGCACTCCCAACCCATTTTTTTTTCTATTTTTTTGAGACAGGGTCTCACTAAGTTACACAGACTGCCTCTGGTCTTGAACTTGCAATCCTCCTGCCTCCGCCTCCCAAGCCACTGGATTACAGGCATGCGCCACCATGCCCGGCAAGACTAAGCTTTTCTTAGAAATTCAGCCTCTGTATGTATGGATTTGGGCTGGGATTTGGCTCAGTTGGTAGTGCGCTGTGCTGCAGTCTCTGAGGTCCCGAGTTCAATTCCCAGCGCTGCAAAAATGGGAGAAGGACCTGGCAATCCACTCCCAAGGCAATCCCGAAACAGTCAGCCATTGAAAACCCTATGAGGGTCGCTATGAGTCAGATACTGACTTGACGGCATCTAACAACAACAACATGTATGGACTTATGTGCAAGTTGAGCGTGCCTACTCTGAAAATATCCAAAGTGCTCCAAAATTATGTATCATATATTATTAAAACTAGTATGTAAAAGCATCTTTAGACTATGCATATAAGGGGTATATGGAACCTAGATGAGTTTTGGGTTTGGATTTGGGGATCCTGTCCCTAAGCTCTATTGTTATCTATGTACAAATATTCCAAAATCTGAAAAACATTTGAAATCCATCACACTTCTAATCCCAGGCATTTCAGATGTGTGTGTGGGGGGCTCAACCTGTCGTAATTTGCCAGATCATGTCTTTTGTGCTGCTGGGGCCATTCACTTGGAGCTGATCTCACAACTCTGCACAGGATCGAAGGTCCACAGAGTGCATCGGGTTGTGCTCTGATCAGAATTGTTCTTTTTCCATTTGGGATGGCCTCTCTGGCCCAGCCGCCCTGAGCCCCTTCTTTGTCATCTGCCTATTTCCCCATGCTCAACAGCTGGGCACCAACTGTGACATCCTCTTTGCTGGTGTGGACTGGCAGACACCTTCTGTGAGTATGCTGGGGCTTCTAGAGCTGAGCATCAGGGACTGGGGACACAGATGACAGACTTTGTTTCCTCGTGGTTCTAGGAGCTGATCTCAACATGTCAGCAGGACTGGTTTCTTCTGAGCCCCCTTTGCATGTGTCTTGGCATAGCCAACCCTCTGAATAGGTCTGTGTCTTAAACTCTTCTATAAGGGCGTGTTGGGCCCTTGGATGAAGGCCCACCCTCCTCACATCATTTTTACTTAACTTTATTCCTGCAGCTGTACCACTGTGGCATCCGATCCCGTCAGATCTTGGAAGCTAAGCCACGTTGGACCTGGTTAGTCCTTGGATGGGAGACCGCCTGGAAACACCAGGTGCTGTAAGCTTGGGAGAAGGACCTAGCAGCCCACTCTCAAAACACAGTCAGCCATTGAAAAACCCTATGAATAGCAGGGAAGCACTAACAATAGTGTTTCGCCTGTTCTAAGTAGGATCACTATGAGTCAGACGTTGACTTGATGGCACCTAACAACAACAACAACAACAACAACAACAACAACAGCAGCAGCAGCAGCAGCAGCACCTTTATAAAGACTATCTCCAAATACAGTCATGTCCTAAGCTGCTGTTGGCTAGGGGTTCAACACAGAGATTGTTTAGTGGACAGAATTCAGCTCATGATAGGCTCCCTGTTATTCAGGTCTGAGCCCTCCTGAGTTCAGCCTGTGCCTCCATATAAACCTGTAGAGCTTGATGAAGTTTGTATGGAATAAAAAAATTATATAAGCCTGATATATACTGGGGACATCTAAGAATATTTTTCTCTAAGAATTATGATTGGTTTTAGTTTTCTCATACTTTATGCTTCTCATTTCTAAACCTTTAAAAATACGCTACTAACTATATGGTCTGTTTTATCGACTTTATTTTGTGCATGTGTTTCTTTGGATAATTGGAAAGTTTTATAATCTGCTTTTCGTTCCAGTAGTTATCTTTGTAACTACTATATTGCATTTTAATAAACTCTATCCTCCATTTCTTAGGACTTACTGATTTACCATTATGAGTACTGACAATTATTCTGAAGAATGTTAATCTTAACAAAAATAAGTACCATTGATTATATTTTATTTCAACCCTTTCCACAGCTGAGCATTATAAGATAACTATTGTATGCTCTTTAAAGATGAGAAATTCTAAGCCGGGTTCCATGGCACACACCTGTATTCCCAGCAACTTGGGAGGCTGAGGCAACAGTATCACTAATTCAAGTCCCAGAGCAGTCTGTGCTACATAGTGAAACCCTGTCTCCAAATAAAAAATCAGAAAGGGGCTGCGGGTACAACGCAGTGATGGAGCACTTATATAGCTTGCTGGGGCCCTGAGTTCAACCCTCTCATACTGGGAAAAAAAAAAAAAAGAAAATAGAAAAGATGAAGAATTCAATTGGGCCTAGTGGTGCACATGTGGAATCGCAGGACTCTGGAGGCTGAGGCAGGAAGATCCTAAGTTTGAGGCCAGCCTGGACCACATAGTGAGACCCTGTCACAGAAAACCAGGAGCTGGGAATGTAGCTCAGTCATATAGCACTTGCCTACATATGCAAGGCCCTGGGTTCCATCCCCAGCACCACAAAATAAAAAAAAAAAAAAGGGGGGGGGGAAGAAAACCCCACAGTCAGGATGTTTAAAAAAAAAATAATACCAGGTGCAGTGACCATACCCAGAAAAAACCTCCTGACAATAAAAAGGTAAAGCATGCTGGGCACAGTGGTTCATGCCTTGTAATCCCAGCCATTCAGAAGGCGTAGACAGGAGGATTGAGAGTTCAAGGTCAGAGGCAGCACGTGTAACTTAGCAAGACCCTGTCTCAAAATAAAAATGGGGCTGGGGATGCAGATCAGTGGTAGAACACTTGCAAAGTATGTGCAAGGCCCTGAGTTCAACGCCCTAGTCTGGAAAAAAAAAGGTATACATACATACATACATACACACACAATATATACATACATATGCATATACATACACACACACACACACACACACATATATATATGTGTGTATATATATATATATTTAAAAACTGGGCATGGTGGTGTACAACTGTGATTCCAACATTTGGGAGACTAAGGCAGGAGGATTTTTTTTTTTTATTTCTTTTCTCAGTACTGGGGGTTTAACCCAGGGCTTTGTGCTTGCATGCTTTGCAAGTGCTGGACCACTGAGCTGCACCCTCAGCCCATTTTTCTACTTTTTTGAGACAGGGTCTGACAAAGTTACGCAGACTGCCTCTGGTCTGGAACTTGTGATCCTCCTGACTCCGCCTCCCGAGCTGCTGGGATTTGCGGCATGTGCCACCGCAATGGGCTGGCAGGAGGATCTTGAGTTCCAGGCAAGCCTGGGCTATAAAGTGAGTCCTTGTCTCAAAACAAAAACAAAAACAACCCCCCCAAAAAACAAAACAAAACAAAAAAACCAGAGGAATTCAAGGCTGGAGAGGTAGGGGAAGTTGCCCCAGTTTCCTCGGGTTAAGGTCTTTCTGAGTGGAATTTGACCTAGAGCCTGTGGATTCCAGAGCCCAAGCCCCACCCTATCCACCTACCTGGCAAATCTAGGTAGCCTCTTCCACTGCCGACCCCTCCCTCCTAGTTCTTTGGAGCTGGGCTCTTTGGAAGGGGGAATTCAGAGCTGTGGGCTTTGGAGGGCTTGGGTTGTACTTGGACCCTGAGGGGTACGGTCAGTGGCTCCACATAGCCTGTGAGCAGTCTCCCAGGACAGGACATTCCAGAGGGGAGTGAGGCAGGACCCTGGGAGCCACCTCCCCAGGTCCCAGAAGCAGCTTCTCCATGGCCGTCCGAGGAGCCTAGCTGGGTGCAGGCTGGGTGGTGCTTAGGGAGACCCCTCTATGCGAGTGCACCCCTGGTCAGGGAACCCCCACAACCCAGGGAGAGGGCAACCAGCGGGAGCCCTTCATCTTTAGCTCTGGCGCCTGCTGTGGACACAGAGGTGACCCAGTGAGGCTTCTTATTTTAATCTGGTAGCCTGGGGGGCAGAGTGGTTTACTGAAGGTGATGATGTTTTTATCATCCCAGCCTTCAGCATCTGCCCCACCCTGGCGTGTCTAGTGACACTCCTGCTCCATTGCCTCCTGTCTGCTGAGTGACGTCGGGTAAGGAGCCCCTCAGCACCTGTGTCAGGCAGAGAAGCAGAAGGACTAGGAGAAGCCCTTTGGGGTAGATATAGACGTGGACACGTACACAGATAGGCGTATACTCGTCCACAAATACAAAGACCCAGATAGACAGTTGACGTGTACAGGCATAGACAGGCCTGCAGACGTGGATGTGTGCATACACGGAGACATATGTAGATGTAGACACACAGATACGTAAATATGCAGGCATAGACCTAGCAGATTTAGCTCAGTTGGTAGAGCGCTGCGCTGCAGTCTCTGAGGTCCAGAGTTCAATTCCCAGCACCGCAAAAATGGGAGAAGGGCCTGACAATCCACTCCCAAGGCAATCCTGAAACAGTCAGCCATTGAAAACCCTATGAGGGTTGCTATGAGTTGGATACCGACTCGACGGCACCTAACAACAACAACAACAGACCTAGCTGATGTATACACCCGTGCACACATTCATACACAGATACGTTTTTAGTCTTTGAGACAAGGTTTTGCTGGCCTCAGACTCATGATCCTCCTGCCTCCACCTCCTGTCCTAAGCTCCAGCATTATAGGTGTAAGCCCCCATGCCCAGCATGTACATATATTTTTTGCACACTTTTTTATTTATTTATTTTTATTTTATTTTTTGTGGTACTGGGGGTTGAACCCAGGGCCCCGCGCTTGCATGATCTGCAAGTGCTGGACCACTGAGCTGCACCCTCAGCCCATTTTTTTTTTACTTTTTTGAGACAGCGTCTCGCTAAATTACGCAGACTGCCTCTGGTCTCGAACTTGCGATCCTCCTGCCTCCGCCTCCCAAGCCGCTGGGATTATAGGTGCGTGCCGCCGCACCCGGCACCCCAGCATGGTTACATATATTTTTAAAGAGAGCCTCCATAAGCTTGGTTTTATGCCACTGTGGGACTGGCTAAGCATTCTCTTTGGCTCCATGTCAGATGCTGGCCTTGAAGCTACAGAAATCTCAGTTGTTCTCCTTTTTGTCCGCCAAAGTTCCTGAGAACTTTCTAACGGCCCACCTAACCTGCATGTGCAAGGCAGGGAACTGTGGCGAGTGAAGGTCAGTGGGACCAGGCGGATACATGAGAGAGTCATCACACCTCCAGAAGGTTCGCTGAGCCTGTGGGATGGCAGCAGGTGTGGGAGGAAAACCATCAAAATTTCAATCCCGAATCCCTTTCTGTGCATCATCAAGAAATGATCTGATCTGTGTCTTTACCATTAAAGAGGAATGTGAATACTAATACATTACAGGGTTATCAATTAGGAGGACTAAATGGAATAAAGAATGTGAAGTATCTTGCTTTGCTGGGGGACCTGGGTAAGAAATCTCAGACCTCTCACAGTTCTTGATATTAACCAGGAACATGGTGTCGCCACATAATTAAGTCTGACTCTGTCCCTAGACAGATGGTTTCTTCACACAGGGATTATGTATTCCTTGCATTAAGTTTATTTCTAGGATGTTGATATTTCTTCTTCTTATTTTGCGAGTGAAATTTAATTATCTTCTTATATTGGTTATTGATGATATATGGTTCCAGAATAATGCTAATAAATAGTTATATTCCTAACGTTTAATGGGAACCCCTCTGGAATTTCCTCATCACTCTGATACTGGCTGTTGGTGTTAGATTAGCATATATATTTTCTGTTTAGCATTTTAATATCCTCTTTTATGTCTGCTTTTTGGTGTCTTCATTGAGAGTTTGAGATTAGCCTGGTCTTAACATCAAGAAAAGATATTTTTCAAGCCACAAATAGATGTAGAACCTTATCAGATGATGGCCCTCGGCGTCTCTCAATATGATCGTATATTTTTTTCTGTTTTGAAATATTAATATGATTAATAATAGTGGGTTTTTCCAGCAGGATAGAATATTGAAACCAGAGGCAACTCAATTGAAAGAGCATTGGACATAGTGTCTGAAAGTCTGGATTCTAGGTCTAGTTTGGTTCTTGTTTACAAATTTGACCTTGGATGAGCGAATGCACTTCATTTGTCCCTTTAACAAAGACCCCACATTTGTGTGATTCCTTATTTGTAAAATGGGGATAGACATGTTTGCTTTCCCTTACTAATTAGAAGGATAAAGATGGGTTCGTGTTCTTTTATATTTATTTAAATGGCTTTAGGTCTGTAAAAGAGCCATGAGAAAAAGGATAAAATGAAGATGGTATCATGACTTCAACTATTATACCATAGTCAACTTTGTTGTTGTTGTTAGGTGCCGTTGAGTCAGTATCTGACTCATAGAGACCCTCATAGGGTTTTCAATGGCTGACTGTTTCGGGATTGCCTTGGGAGTGGATTGCCAGGCCCTTCTCCCATTTTTGCGGTGAGCTAAATCCCAGCCCATAGTCAACTAGAGTTCTTTATTTCATTCATTCAGTCAACAAATATTTATTGAGGACCTGTAATGTTCTAAAAATTGTCCTAGACAGTGGGAAGACAATGATTACCAAATAGACGGATTCCCTGTACAGTGGCTCTTATAGTCTGATCAATAAACACTTTCATGAGTGTGTCAGCTAAGTGATAAACACTATGAATATAAATGGGTGGGTGGGGTGAAGAGTGAGACAGGTCGTATGAGGAACATACTTTCACTGGGATGGCCAGAGAAGACCTCTCTGGGGTGACAATTGAGCAGAGAACTTAATGAAGAGAGGGAATAAGCCATATAGAACTCTGGAGGAAGAATATTCCAGGCTATAGGAACAGCAAGTGCAAAGGTCCTGAGGCATCAATTCTACATAGCTTGAATTAGGGGAGCAGGTGGGAGAGGAGAAAGATTTTAAGGTCTGGGAGTTCAAGGAGAGTCTGATATTGCAGGGCACTGTGGACCATCCGAGGGACTCTCTTTAAGTGTGAAGGAAAGCCATGGGAGGGTTATGAGCTGTGAGTGATGCAATCTGGCTTCCCATCTCCAAGGGTTCCTCTGGCTGCCGAGTGGAGAATGGATTAGAGCTGGTTAGGCATTGAGGCAGACAGATGAGGGTGTGGCGGCGTGGTCTGGGATGGTGGCAGTGGAGGTGGTGAGCGTGGCTTTAGGGTCTGTTTCGCAGGCGGTGCTGACAGGGTTGGCTGATGAGTTGGAGGTTTTCATGGTGGAGAAGGCATTTTGGCTTCTCCTGTGAGAAGGAAGTGTCCCTCACCCTGCCTCCTACAGCCTGAGACATGGTCCTGCCCTCTGCACAGCTCCGCCGTCCTGAGGCAGGAGAAACCCTGAGGATCCCCAGCAGCAGTCCCAGTGCCCATCCAGACTGAGGGGTGAACATTCCTGAGGGGTTTGGACGCCCAGGGGAAATTCTGTCCTGAGACCGAGGGCAGACACACTCCGTGGTTTGATCAGCTACCCCGGGGAGCCGCTCCCCACTCGCCCAGCCTCCCCTGGGTCATGGGAGAGCCGTTCAGGAAGGAGGATGAGCGAGCTGGCCTCCTGCCACTCGGTTACAGTTGGCGTTAGTCATAGGACGCTCGCCATGGGTGACTTGGTGATTAATTAATAAAAGACAGACAACATTTGGGAAGCATTTGTTTTTCTTCTGGGTGTCTGGTCCTCCCCAGACAGCCCTTGGTGTGATTCCAGGCTGATCCTCCTCTGATCTCCAGAAGGCCAACTTGCTGATTTACATCCTGGCTCTTGATTATTATTATTTGTGTTTTTTCTTTTCTTTTCTTTTTTCTTTTTTTCTTTCTTTTTCTTTTCTTTTTCTGTTTCTTTTTCTTTTCTTTTTTTCAGTACTGAAGGGTTGAACCCAGGGCTGTATACATGTGTTGGAAGCACTCTACCACTGAGCTGCACCCCTAACCCCTTTTTACTTTTTTATCTTGAAACATAGTCTTACTAGGTTGTGCCGGCTGCCTCTGGCCTTGAATTTGGGATTTTCCTGCATCAGCCTCCCGAGTTTCTGAGATTACAGTGTGCGCCACAGCGCCCCCCTGAGGCAGGATGTTGATATGCAGTCCAGGCTGGGCTCACACTCGCAATCCTCTTGTCTGGCCTGGCTTTTTAAAGTTGTTCCTCAACTCTGAACTGGGAAGAAGTTCTGTCATTCCCTAATTTACAGCCTCGGGTCTTCCTCCGCTGTTTTCTGCTAACCTGAGTTTTCCACTTTCTTCTGGAAATTTCATTCTTTCCCAGTGTTTAAGCATCCAGGCTGAGCACTGAAAACACTGCCCTCCACCCAGGGCTGATGAGCTCCCACCCCGAGCCCTGGTTCTGAGGCCCAGGGATGGCTTGTGTGCCCATAGGGGCGGAAGCCTGAGCTCTGGGCACATCAGGAGGAAACTCCTTTGCCTGGCTCTTCCTACCGTGCAAATATGGGAAAGCATGCAAGTCAACTAACATTAAAAGGTGAGATGAGAAGCTGGGCACAGTAGTGCACTCCTGTAATCCCAGTGACTCAGGAGGCAGAGGCAGGAGGATCACAGGTTTGAGGCCAGAGGCAGCCTGCATGACTTAGCGAGACTGTCTCAGTTTAAAAAATAAAGCGCTAGGGGTACAACTCAGTGGTAGAGCGCTTGCAAAGTATGCGTGAGGCGCTAGGTTCTACCTCTCAGTGCCTCAAAAAAAAAAAAAAAAGTGAGATGAGAGATGAGAAGCTTAGATAGACAGCACATCAGGATTGAACCAGATGAGTCATGGGTTGAGGGACAGTATTGCTGCAGTATGGAAGTAAAGGAAGAAGAGAGAGAAGGGTAGTCATCATGGAGAAGAGGGAACCCACGCACACAGTGGGTGAGCATGTGAACTAGTACAGCCACTACAGAAAGCAGCATGGAGTTTCCTTCAAACGTTCACGCCATATGATCCAGCCATCTCACTGCTGGGTATATATTCAAAGGAAAAGGAATCAGTATGTTGGAGAGATATCTGCACTCTCGTGTTCATCAAAGCATTATTCACAATGACCAAGGTATGTAACCAATCTAAGTGTCGACAGATGAATGGATAGAGAAAGAAACTGTGGCATATATGCACAATAGAATACTATTCAGCATTTAAAAAAGAAGAAATCCTGTCAGTTGTGACAACATGGATGAACCTGGAGGACAAACCAGGTGTCGAAGGACAGATATCAAATAATCTCACTTATATGTGGAATCTAAAAAAGTTGAACTCATAGAAGCAGAGAGTAGAATCGTGGTTGCCAGGGACTCGGTGGTTCCAGTGGGGAGTTAGGGGGATTTTCAAAAGATAGAAAATTTCAGTTGGACAAGAGGAGTTAAGTTCGGGGTCTACTGAGTAATGTGGTGACTATAGTTGACAAAAAGTGTATTTTGAAAATCCCTAAGAGAGTAGATTTTGCATTCTCACCACAAATAATAAACACATGAGGTAATGCATGTGGTGACTGGCTCCATGGAGTCATTCCACAGTGTATACATGTTTCAAAACAATTGTATCATGCGTGATAAACATATGCAATTTTAATTTGTCAATAGAAAAGAAATGGACAATTCAAGTGAGGAGAGTGAGGGGGAGGGGGAAGGAGCGATGTTGCAGGGGTGTGTGTGTAAGAGTGTTTGTCATTTGGAGAGGGATGCCTTCCTACAAGGGAAAATAGTGTGAGTCATGGGGGCTTGGGAGGTATTTCAAGTCCTTTGGAGAAAAGGAGAAAAGAGATTGGGGGATGGGCAGCCATTAGCCTGTGAGCCAAATTGAGAGGAGATACGAAGATTTGAAGTTTTGCCAGATATTAGGAATAAACTCCCCGTTTTATAGAGAGGTTAAAGATGAAATTGCTTTTAATAATTTTGGGATGCCAGAGTAATGGTTTTCAAATGCAGTGCAGTCAGCCTCCCGTGCAGGTGGGATGGGTGGGGTCAACGGTCAGGAATTCAGAAGACTGTTTGAAAGGCAGGGACATTCTTCAGAGGAGAAGCTACTGGCTACTCATTGTGCCTGAGCAAAGACTCGGAGTCAATCTGATTGAAAGCAATGTAGTTAATGGCACCAGAGATTTGGGGAGCGTGGGAAGAAGCAAAGAAGAAGGAAGCTTGAGTATAGGAGCTGCCTTCACATCTTCGAGGGTACGTGTGTTCATATAAGCAGAGATACTGCGGTTCAGAAGACTTCACGTCCCATTGCCGTGCAAATAACATTGGCTGTAAAGGTCATGCCCTCCCCGGGATCGCAAACTTAAGTTCAGGTAGGAAAGGAAACTTGGTACCCACAGGTAGTCAGAACAGTCCTGCTGTGCTCTTCTGGGCTAGGTGTAGCAGAAGCAAGAGGCTTGGTGGGGAGGGAGATGGGGTGAGCAACTGCAGGGGTCAGGAAGGAGCCGTCTGAGTTTTGTCCTGACCTGACTTTGAGTGTGGAAATAACTGTAAACTCAGCCATGTACTTGCTGTTTATTGGTAACTGCTTTATTGAGATACATCACATACTGCACAATTCACCCATTTGTTGTTGTTGTTAGGTGCCATTGAGCCAGTATCCCACACATAGCCACTCTACGTACAACAGATGAAACACTATTGTCCGTGCTGCTCTGTGATTCATAGGGCTTTCAATGGCTGATTGTGTTTTGGGAGTGGGTTGCTGGGTCCTTCTCCCAAGCCTACAGCACCTGGTGTTCCTAGGTGGTCTCCCATCCAAGGACTAACCAGGCCTGACCCTGCTTAGCTTCCAGGATCTGATGGGATCATATGCCACAATGGTACGGCTGCAGGCATTCACCCATTTAGAGTGGGGTAATTCGGTGGTTTCTAGTACATAGAGTCATGCAACTATCACCATAATCAGTTTTAGAACTTTTTTCTTTTTTGCACAATATTGAGGGGCTGAACCCAGGGCCTTGCACAAGCTGAGCAAGTGCTCTACCACAGAGCTACATCCCCAGCCCTTATTTTTCTTTTTTCTTTTGAAACATGGTCTCACTAAGTTACCCAGGCTGCCTCTGGCTTGGAACTTGTGATCCTCCTTCCTCACCCTCCCAAGTGCCTGAAATTACAGGTGTATGCCATGGTGCTCGGCAATTTTAGAGCATTTTTATCATTTTGAAAAGAAACTGTCCTCATTAGCAGTTGTAGGCCTAACCACCCCAGTCTTCCGCAACCACTAATCTACTGTGTCTCTCTAGATTTGCTGATTCCAGACACCACATATGAAGGCAATGAAACAGTATCTGGCCTTTCCTGTCTGTCTTCTTTTACTTTGAATGCTTTTGAGGTACATCTGTGTTGTTAACACGCATGGGGACTTTGTTTCTTTTTATTTCTGCAGAGTATTTCTTTGGTTTATCAGTTGATGAGCATTTGGGTGGTTTCTACTATTTGGTTCTTGGGAATAATATTGCAGGGTATATTTGTGTACATGATTTTGTGTGAACATATGCTTTTAATTCCATTGGATGTATACCTAGAAGTAGAATAGCTGGGTTGTATGGTAACGGTGTTTAACCTTTTGAGGAACTGCCAGACTATTTTCTGAAGCTGCTGTACGGGTTTATATTCCCACCAGGAGTCAAGGAGGATTCCAACTCTTGCACATCCCTGCCAACATTTGTCATTATCTATGCTTTTTATTAGAACTGTGCCTAGTGGGTGCGGAGTGCTATCTCATTGTGGTTTTGATTTGCACTCTTCTGCAGCCTAATGATGTGGAGCGTCTTTTCATGTGTCTGTTGACCACTTTATGTTTTTTGCATGGAGAAGGCTACATTCAAAGCTTTTTCCCATTTAAAAATCGTGTTAAATAACCAATGTCTTTATCACTGAGTTGTAAGTATTCTTTATGTATTCTAGATTAAAGTCCCTTTCAGGTACACGATTTGCAAAAATTTTCTCCCCCTCCACGAGTTGTATTGTTACTTTCTTCACTGTCCCTTGGAGCACAGAAATTATTAATTTAAATGAAAGCAAATTTAATTTTTTTCTGTGGTAGGTTCTGCTTTTGTTATCATATCTAAGAAACTGTTGCTTAATCTATGCTTATGAAGATTTACACCTGTGTTTTCTTCTAAGAGTTTTATAGTTTTGTCTCTGACATCAAGCCAAGGAATTTGGTCCATTTTGAGTTAATGGTGTAAGCAAGGGGTCCGGTCTTATTCCTTCGCTTGTGGTACCTGTTGTCCCAGCGTTGTTTGTTGAAAAGACTGTTCTTTTACCATTGAGTGGTCTTGGCATTTTGACGTGTCTTCTATATCATTTATTTAAGTCGAAGGGTAAAGAAACTTGTGATGCCAATCTCGTTGGCCAGGGGTAGAGATCCATCAGTCACTGTTTAGATAATAAGATCATTTTGTTTGGAATTTTTAAAAATCATTCCGATTTTTCAAAAATTAAAAATGTAAACAGGCGATGAAACAGTGTTGTCCAACAGACAGAAGTAAGGAGACACTGAGCTGTGTGTTCTGGCCCAGTGAAGTGTGGGAGGGGGAGGCACTTGGCCTCAGCTTGCTCTCAAATTCCATGGACTGTGGGTTGAAAATCAAAGCCGATTGCATCAAGTGTAGGGGCCCCAGCCCTGCGTCCGTGGACACAAGGAACTGCGTGTCCCCGACCCGTCACAGCAGGTCCCCTCCCTCTGATGCCTCCTCAGAGGTTCTCAGCAGCGGGAGGTCAGCACAGGGACAGCCAGGCCGAGGGAGCAGATTTCTGCGCACGCCCCTCGAGTTGTTTCTTGGCCTTGATTTAGGAAAGGGATTAGGGAATTGTTTCCTCTGAAACCTCCACCACAGAATGGAATCCTGGCGCGCTGTGGCCTCTGCCTCCCACGTGTGGGTTGGGCTGGGGAGCCGCCCCGGAACTGCTGGTGTGGGCCTGGGAGGAGGCACGCAGGGAGGGCCTCATGTGTGAATCGGCCTTGTGTGTGACTCGGGCCGGCCCAGGGCAGGATCGAGGGCTTGGCTCCCAGACCTGGCCTGGCTCCCTGGAAACTGGACCTGCGTCCCCCGCCAACCCTGCTTCTCCTCAGAGTCCACCCAGCTGAGCGCCCGAGAGCAGAGATTAGCTAAGCCCCAGATGTTTAGACGTCTGACTCAGTGTTTGCCTGTGCTCCGCTGAGAGCTTATGTGGCCCGAGAGGTGGTCCTGGAATTTGCTCAGATCTTTGCGAGGGTTCTGGTGTTTGATCAGCATCTGCAGGGAGAGCTTAGGGCCTCGGGAATTAGTCAGAGCTCTCTCCCCTGCTCTGCACAGCCTGCTTGGGAACTTGCCCAGGCTTGGGAGTTCAGGGGGACAGAGCTGGGCTGGTTTGCATCGTGGAGGGGAACGTCTGCCTGTGCTTTCCCATCAGAGATCTGGACTGAGGGGGAGTCTCTGCCGTGTGTGGCCTTTCCTTAGTTCAGGTTAATGTCTGTAAAATCACAGTTCTCAAGGGACAGTGTGCTGCCCAGGCTTGACTCTGGCCTGAGTGTGTTCCTTGGAGAGCGCACAGCTGAGATACTTTCAGGTCGTGGGTGGGGTGGGACTGTGGATGATGAGGTTCTGGGGGCAAAGAAAAACTTAGCCTTTCTGCAGTTGCTCAAGCCCATGAAAAAAGGCCCCGTCCCCGATGTGCTAGCCCAGTTGACAGACACGCCTCCGTGGCCATGTTCAGCCCAGGTTTATGGTGCAGGCTGTGCAAAGTGAGAGACGAGCCCAGCAGCGTCTGAGGGAGCCCAGTGGAGACCTTGTTGAATCTTCTTCCCAGGGCTTCCCAAATCACTGCCTCGCTAACCCCGTTGTTCAGAGCAAAGCCAATGCTTGCAGTCACAGAGGGCTGAGCCATCTCTAGTGGGGCTCACTGATGCAGATGCCAGGGGCCAGCAGCTCGCTAAAACCTGTTGTTAGGTGCCGTGGAGTCAAGTCCGACTCATAGTGACCCTCATAGCGTTTTCTTTTCTTTCCTTTTTTTTTTTTTTTTTTTTTTTTTGCGATACTGGGGGTTGAACCCAGGGCCTCGCACCTGCATGTTCTGCAAGTGCTGGACCACTGAGCTGCACCTCAGCCCATTTTTTTTTTTTACTTTTTTGAGACAGGGTCTCACTTAAGTTACGCAGACTGCCTCTGGTCTCGAACTTGCGATCCTCCCGCCTCCGCCTCCCGAGCAGCTGGGATCCTCATAGCGTTTTCAATGGCTGACTGTTTTGGGATTGCTTTGGGAGTGGGTTGCTACGTCCTTCTCCCTTTTTGTGGTGCTGGGAATTGAACTCGGTACCTCAGAGACTCAGGACCTCAGAGACTCGGGACCTCGGGACCTCGGGACCTCGGGACCTCGGGACCTCGGAGCAGCGCTCTACCAACTGAGCTAATCCCAGCCCTCGCTAAAACCCAAGGAATCAGAAATAGGCAGCATCAGCCAGTGATTGGGAACGCATGCCAGGCTGGAAACTTGAAACTTCCCCATCTTGAAATGTAGCCAGTGGATTCAAATCAAAACTGACCACAAACAACCCCACGTGCCTGCGGGGCTGGATCTGTCCAGCCTTCAGGTTGCAGCTTTCTCAATGCATAGGAAATTGAGTCCTTGGTTCGTCAGTGAATTGCCCATGGTGGAAAACCCAGTTTTGGCCTGCACTCACTAGATTCTAGAATCCCAAATGCTGATGCTGTCTCCCTGCAACCATACCAGCCTCTCTGAGTGAGGAAACAGAGATCCAAAAAGGCTATGGAAGGTCACACAGCTCAAGGGGGCAGAGCTGGGATTTGAACCCAGAACCGGCTGGCTATCTGCTGTGCTGTTGCTGGGAAGTAGAATCAGGGCTTGTTGGTTCTGGGGCATATGCTCTTTCCGGCTCTCTCCTCTGGGCCTGGCTCCTATCCCCCCAAAGTGGACTGTTGCTTCCCTAAATTCTGGAGACATCTCTGCAATGGGAGGAAGATCTTTAGGCTGTGCATGTGTGTGCGCGTGTGCACGCACACGCACTTGTGTGTTTGTGACTTTTCTCTCTCTTTTCCTACCACCCCCTGAGAACTCCAGAAGTTCCAGGAGAAAGGGGCCCCTTGGAGCCAACACTTTGCCGTCTGAGAAGCTGCTCCCCTTTTGCAAGGAAGCCCTGTTTTACCCCTGCCTTTCCTCTGGCCCTGGGTCAATCGCTGCTGGCAATGCGGTGGCCAGGACTCCAGAAGAGCATTGCGGGCCCCAGCCCCTGATGTAGGTTCCCTGCAGATGGGGGTGGGTGGCTCTTTGTCTTGGTTCCACCAACAGGCAGCTCCCAGGGCAGGCTGATCCAGGAGCATCAGCCCTGTCCATTTCTCTCTGGCTCTGCCCATTTTGAGAGTCTGTGATAGGACAGGGTGCGTGTGGGGTTGGGGAGTGCAAAGGAAGTGTTAATAAATAAGGTGGGGCAGAGGGCTTCTAAGAGATTTACTAGCTAAATATTTTCCGGATGTTTTCACAGTCCTTTAAAGCCAATGCAGAGGAAAGCTGAACAGGACTAAGTCAGATCTCTCCGGTGGCTCCCACCCCTGGCTGAAACCCTCGCATCCCAGCCTCATCCTGAGTAACCACCCTGACCCCTCTTCCCCACCACCCTGTCATTCTTTACTGTCTTCTTTCATCTACTGGAACAGTCTCCTTTTTTCTCCTTTTGTATTTATGTACACAATTGTGCAGCATTTTTAAAATTTAATATTCTTTGCTGGGCGTGGTGGCGCACGCCTGTAATCCCAGCAGCTCGGGAAGCGGAGGCAGGAGGATCACAAGTTTGAGACCATAGGCAGTCTGCATAATTTAGCGAGACCCTGTCTCAAAAAGTGAACAAATGGGCTGGGGGTGCAACTCAGTGGTCCAGCACTTGCAGAGCATGCAAGCGTTGAGGCCCTGGGTTCAACCCGCAGTACCAAAAATAAATAAATTAATTAATAAATTAATATTCTTTAAGTATATTTCTTTTTTTGTATGTGTGGTACTTAGGAGTTGAACCTAGCGCCTCACACATACTTGGCATGTGCTCTATCACTGGTCTGCACCCCCAGCCCATTTACATTTTATATTTTGAGACAGAGTCTTGCTAAGTTACACAGACTGCCTCTGGTCTCCAACTTGTGATTCTCCTGCATCTGCTTCCTGAGCCACTGGGATTACAGGCGTGTGCTACCGTGCTTAGTTCCTTTTAGTGTATTTCTATTGGTAAATGTATCTATAGCATTTTCAGGGTTTGCTGTTAATTCATGTTCTGGATGAGCTATTTTTTTAGAATCCCCTGTGATGAACACTGAGATTGTTTCCTTTACTTTTTTTTTTTTTTTTTTTCATTTTATTACTAAACTCACTGAAGGTACCATTCTCTGTCATGCCCTCTTTTTTTTTTTTTTTTGCGGTACTGGGGGCTGAACCCAGGGCCTCGCACCTGCATGCTCCGCAAGTGCTGGACCACTGAGCTGCACCCCCAGCCCATTTTTTTACTTTTTGAGACAGGGTCTCGCTATATTACACAGACTGCCTCTGGTCTCGAACTTGCGATCCTCCCGCCTCCGCCTCCTGAGCCACTGGGATTGCAGGTGTGTGCCACCATGCCTGGCAGTCATGCCCTCTTTTTACATTCTGATTAATTCTTTGAGGAGTGCTTCCACGTGTGAATCGTATTCATTTGGACCCATGCTGTCTTGTTGCTCTTCAGAAAGTTGTACCAGCTTGCCTCCTTGAGGATGCCCTATACCTCATTTGCAGGCCTGAAGAGAGCTCTTAGTGAATTGTCTGCTGCCTGCAGACACATGGTGGGAGCCAGGCAGGTAAGAGGCCCACATCTAAGTGGGGACTTACTCGTGGCATATGTGGGCTGCCTGGTCTCCATCCTTTGGGATTTGGTGAGGAACCATGTGTGGTGTCCATGTTGGCCCATTGAGTTTCACTGTGTGTGTGAGTTTCTGGTCCGGCCTCCCCGGCCCAAGGCTGGCAGTGTGCATGAGGGGCCGTCTACACTGGGTCCCAGTCTGGCCATTTCCCTGCCCGCCTTCAGCGTGGCCTTTCTTGTTGGAGGATCGTGCAAGGCCCCGCCACGAGGGGCCGGTTGGAGCCGGGAGCCTCGTGGGGAGCACTTCTGGGCACAGTGATGGCTCTGTTTCCTCCTCTGCCTTGCCGGGGGCCCCCATTCACAGGCAGGAGAGTCACACATTCCCCCTTGAGATAAGAATAGAGCCCAACTGTGCCCCAGGACAGAGTCCAGCTTCTTCAGCCGGCCCTCGGAGGCCTGGCAAGGGCTCCCAGATGGTACTGGCATGAGTGGGCCCTGGCCGCCTGCCCCGCCGGCCTCTTGTGCATTGTGTGGCCGGGACACTGGGTCCAGTGTGTGTGCCTGCCCCGGCACCAGGGAAGCCACCATGTCCAGCCTCTGCCCAGGATGGACGGGCTTGACGTGAAATCAGCTGCTCCGCGGCCTTGTGGCGCCCTCCTCCTTCTTCCCCAGTGGCCTCAGACTCCAGCCTCTGGCTTTGATACCGCCAGGAACCAGCCACATCTCTTTGTTCCTAGAAGGGTGGCATGGGGCCCACGCTTCAAGATGGAAGCACGCTCTCGGAGAAGCTGGCGCTGGGCTCGAAGTCCTCTCTGCAGCCTGGGGACCCCGTCACCTTTTCCCACAACCCCCAAAGGACAACAAACAGGACCCCAGCAGGGCCTGAGATTGTGGGCGCGATGAACAGGGTTCTGGGACCTTCACCTTTGACCCTGCCTGTGCCCTGGGAACAACAAGCTGAGAGTCATTTCAACACCAGAATCCAGCCAGGTACCATTAACCAGACCAGAGGCACAGAGGGAGGGCTGGCCATAGCTCAGTGGGAGAGCGCTTGCCTAGCACACACTAGGCCTTGGGTTTGATCCCCAGCACCACACACAAAACCAAAACCAAACAAATTGAAAAAGAGGCACAGAGCATTCCCTGGCTCTTCTTGGGTTACCTTTAACACCCCTGCTTGCCATCAGATTCCAAGATTGTTGTTGTTGTTAGGTGCCGTCCAGTCGAGTCCGACTCATAGGGACACTCATAGGGTTTTCAAATGGCAGATTGTTTCGGGATTGCCTTGGGAGTAGGTTGCCACTCCTCCTCCCATTTTTTTGTGGTGCTGGGAATCGAACTCGGGACCCCAGAGACTGCAGAGCGGCGCTCTACCAATTGAGCTAAGTCCCAGCCCAGATTCCAAGATAATGCTTCTCAAAGTGCCATCCCTGAGCTGGCGCTCACCATCACCCGGGAGCTTGCTGGAGGGAGTTCTGTGTTCTCAGGCCCACCCAGACCTGCCAAGTCAGAACCCTGGTCAGGGCTCAGCAGAGGGCTCCTCTGTTACAGGACATAGGTGGGGACCTTGCTGCCTGGCTTTCAGCAGGATGTTCGAAAACAGCTTTTGATGTTCTCCTGAGTCCAACAGGTGACAGGTGACTTCGGTGCATGTTGAGGACACAGCAACCTGGAGGGCATATGGTCCACCCAAAGGCATGGAATACACAGATACAGTTTATTTGTTTAAACGTGGGGCCTCCCAGCCAGCCCTAAGCAAAACAGAATAACCCATGCTACAGATTTGTACATGGGAGTTAGTTTTACCCTCATGTGAGCGGTGTTTGGAATTGAGCAGCAGTGACCGAAAGCTGGGGCTTTTCACCTTGAACTTTCCTTCTCGACCCCCTTGTTTTTTTTTTTTTTTTTTTTTTTTTTTGCAGTACTGGGGGTTGGACCCAGGGCCTCGTACTTGTATACTCTGCAAGTGCTGAACCACTGAGCTGCACCTTCCACCCACTTTTTTACTTTTTGAGACAGGGTCTTGCTAAGTTATGCAGACTGCCTCTGCTCTCGAACTTGTGATCCACCTGCCTCCGCCTCCTGAGCTGCTGGGATTACAGGTGTGCGCCACCGTGCCCGGCTCCTTCCTTTTGTGGGTGGAAACCAGCCAGCAGTTAGCCCCGGTCTGGAGGGAGGCCGCTCTCCTGGGGGTTATTGCTGGTAAGCCCTTCACTGGCCTGTGAAAGTGTGTTTCTGACTGAACAGGGCCACAGATCCACACCCAGGTGGCTCGGAAGAGCCTTGGGTGGGCAGTGTCTGGAGGCCTGTCTCAGTTTGCATTTGTCTGGCAAGGGCTTCTAGAAGGTGTGGCCTGGACATTGGCTGCCTTTCTGGGAGAAAGAGAACAGTATTTGCAAGTCTGCAGTGGAAGGGAAGGGTGGATGGAAATACAGAGACTGCTGGGTTCGAGGCTTTAGGAGTTTGTGAGACACTGTCCCTCAGGTGGGAAGGTCTGAGGGGTGATGTGGCGGGTACCACCCCTTTTGTAGGCGAGAAGTCGCACTTGGGGATTCTGGGCACTGCACAGCTGATGAGTAAGTCACTTGTGTGACTTCTTCCCTTATGCCACCTCCAAGGACTATGGTACTGATGCCCTTTTGAATGTGGGGCTTTGGCTGGTACTGCTTCGAGGTGGCAGTGGTAGCCTGGGTCATGCCTCTGGGCCCTTAGTAAGCGTGACATAGTCACCTGGTGCTTTTGGAGGTTTTATGACAGGGGCCTGTCAATCTTCAGGCAGCGGTGGGGCCACTGCAGTCTTCCTCCGTGAGAATTAGCCTCTGGATTCTGGGGGACTGTGGGGTGGCATACCAAGTTCCTTACTGGGGTCCTGGGGGTCCTAGGAATTTTTATGGGCTTCTGAGTCTCGGTTGGGAGGAATGAGGTTGGATATGAGGGAGGCTGACTAGGAGCAAAGAAGTACAGTCAGTGGTCTGAGGTTAGATCTTCAATCCCCGCATGCCTGCATTTACCATAGCTTCTTAATATGGCCTCATGGGTTTGAACCCAGAGGGACCATAGGTCAGTTCAGAAATACTTAGTAATAGTTGTTGTTTTTGTTAGGTGCCATGAAGTCATGTCCGACTCATAGTGACCCTCATAGGGTTTTCAATGGCTGATTGTTTCGGGATTGCCTTGGGAGTGGATTGCCACACCCTTCTCCCATTTTGCGGGGCTGGGAAATGAACTCAGGACCTCAGAGACTGCAGAGCAGCGCTCTACCAACTGAGCTAAATCCCAGCCCTTAGTAATAGTAGATAACGTTTATGTAGTGCTTACTGTTTTCCAGTCACTGTTCTAAACACTTGACCATTTTTTTGCTCATTTAGTCCTTACAACAGACCTGACTGATAGCATGCCCATTTTATACATGGGGAAACTGAGTCACTGAGAAGTTAAATACTCTCCCTGGGATCACCTAGCCAGTTTGTGACAGAGACAGAGTTTATATTTAGGCCGTGTTTCTCCAGACCCTAAGTTTTTAATCATTGACTCTTATCCATAGATTATCCTCTGCACCTTGTCTGCTATGGTTCAGACATAGTTTGTCCCCACCAAAAACTCTCATTGAAATTTGGTTCCCAATATCATGGTGTTGAGAGGTGGCAGGACCTGTTAGAGATTATTAGGTCATGGGGGCTCCACCCTTACAAATGGATTAATGTCTTTCTTGAGAGACTGGGTTAGGTCTCCCAAGACTGGATTAGGTCTTGTGATAGTAAATTGGCTTTAAGGGACTGGATTAGTTACTACTGCAAGAGAAGGTTGTCATCAAGCAATGTAATCCCTGGTGTTTGGCTTCTTCCACACGCACCTACTTGTCACCCTTGTACTCGTCCACACCGTGTGATGTCATCCTCAGCAGAAGCCAAGGCCGTGCTGGCACCATGCTTTTGGACTTCTAGAACTGTGAGCTAACACAAACCTCTTGGGCTTGTGGTGTAGCTCAGTGATAGAGCTAGCCTAGCTTGTGTGAGGCTGGGTTTGATCCCTGTTGTTGTTGTTAGATGCTGTTGAGTCAATCCCTAGCACCACTAAATAAATACATAGATATTAATGAATGAATTAATTGGTTCAATCAATCAAATGATCCTCTTTCTTTTATAAATCATCCAGCCTCAGGGGTTCAGTTATAGCAACACACAATGGACTAAAATATCATCTCATAGAGAGGAGGCAAAGGACCCTGGCAGCTCTGTCCCTGCGGCCCTGGCAGCTCTGTCCCTCTTCCTAGCCAACATTCATCTGCACACCCAGTTTGGAGTCCCAGCAGGCCTTTGCTTTCATGTGGCAGTTATGAGGGGTGGGAATGCTGAGAAAGGAAGATAATGAGAGGAGGACTGGGGCGTGCACAGAGCTGCCCTTTTCTGGACTCCTCCTCCTTCTACCCCGAGCAGCTCTTCTGAGATTCCTCCCCATGCTTTGGAGAGCAGACCTTGCACTCATGGTTTTAGGACCAAGTCTGGGTCTAGCAGAACCATCCAGGGGAGACTCAGTAATAGGGAGGGAAGAGTCATGGCGCCCAACCCTCCAGAGCTACCATGGTGGCCGCTCCCAAATCCCCTCAGTTCATGGAGGACACAAGGATAGACGAGTTTCTGGACCAGCTCCATGTGGCTGCTCCAGTCCCTGGTCACTGTCTCTTCTCTTGGGATCCAGGACCAGAACGAGTCCGGCCAGCTCACAGATAGATGTGGAATGGGGCCATCAAGGAAATGCGCTGAGGTCAGCCTTGCATTTCCTCCCCACAGGAAGAGCCTCTGCACCAGGCTCACGCAGCCCTGACAGTGGTTAGCACTTCTGAGAAGACAGTGCTTACTTGTGGTCAAAGGCTTGAGTCGCCAAATGAGTTTGATCCCCTGGTGGGCCTGGGTGTGATATCCTCCTCTGCTCATCCTCTGTGCCCTAGCTGGGGCCCTGGGGTGAACACAGGCAAGAGGAATCGAACCCACCTGCGTTCGAGGTGCCTGGCTAGGATCCACTGGAGGTGGCAGCCGGAAGGGCTCACGTGGGACTGGGGTTGGCTATTCTAGGGAACATTTTGGGTCTGCAACAGGAAGTGGCCACGTTAGTGAAGACAACCCTAATGCCATTCGATGCTCTGGGATGGCGACCAGGCAAGGCGTAAGGATGTTCCTCTGGCAGCTTCTACAGAAACCACGGAGTTGCGGTGTGGCCTGGTAGCTGAGAAGAGGGCAGTTGTCACTGGCTCAGGTGGTGGTGGTGACAGGAAGGAGGCCTCTGCCAAGATCAGCCTGGAGCCTTGACCAAGAATCAGAGGCACTCTGGGGAGGGTCTCACAGCTCCTCGTCCCAGTGTGTTCCAGGTTTCCTTGGGAGGGGCATGCTTGCGGGAATCCCAAGAGGCAGGGAGTTCCCACTCATTCATAACCCCTCCATAATTGGTCGTCTTAACCTCTGTTTGGGGGCTGGAATTTAACTCAGTTGGTAGAGTGCTGCTCTGCAGTCTCTGAGGTCCCGAGTTCAATTCCCAGCACCGCAAAATGGGAGAAGGACATGACAACCCACTCCCAAGGCAATCCTGAAACAGTCAGCCTTGGAAAACCCTATGAGGGTCGCTATGAGTCGGACTCGACAGCACCGAACAACAACAACAACCACTGTTTCCCTGAATAAAATGCCAGCTGCAAGAAAGTGGAGGGGGATCCGAGGCAGCTCCATGACACATACTCAGTCTTCAGTTGATGAAGGAATAAATAGATGGACTGGGCAGAACAGCTGGGAAGATCCGTGGTAGCATCCTGCACTGATTAAAATTGCCACCCGACCCTCAGTCTGTCTGAGCAGAGCCCCCTTACCTTGTTCTATCCCCTTCCCATCACCTTCTCACATTCTTTCTGCTTTACTTGTTTATTGTGCGTGTCATTCACTCCCCCTCAGCTCCCTCTCACCTCAGACTGGAACACAGGCTCCTTGAAAGCAGAGGGTTTCCCCTTATGTTTGGTTAACAGTGCCGGCGCTTGACATGTGCTCCATAAATCCTTAGGAAATGAACAAATGGGTGAAAGTGCCTGAGCAGCTGGGCGCAGTGGTGCATGCCCGTAAACCCAGAGACTCGGGAGGCTGAGGCAGCAGGATATCCAGGCCAAGGCCAGAGGCAGGCTGAGCAATTTAGTGAGACCTTGACTCAAAATAAAAAAAAATTAAGTAGGGGCTAGAGTGTGGCTCAGTGGTAGAGCATTTGCCTAGAATGTGCAAGGCTTTTGTTTAACCCTGGTACTGCAAAAGAGCGACGGGGGGATGGGGGTAGGGTGAGGTGGGGGTGAGGGCTTGGCTGTATGTGGTTGGTGCCCTCTACCCGTGGGAATCCCCCTGAGCTTGTCATTGCGTGTCATGCTGGTGTCCAGTGGGAGGGGAAGCCTCGTCTCCTCTGGTGCCCACATAGTCTGGCTGCCTGCCTTGGCCTTGCATTGTGCTCTGGGCTTCCGTGGCCCAGGGGTGGGACCACTCAATACCTCACGACACCTCAGAGACCACAGAACTTTCTGGGTCTCCTAGCAACCCTGTGTGGCCTCCAGGGCAGGCTGGGGAGCTGACAGGTAAGGAGTGGAGGGAGCCCGTGGTCAGACCGCATTCCTGAATCCCTTCCTGCCCCCACACCCAGCTCCTACTCTGTGCGCTGGGAGAAGTGGAAAATGCCTGGTTGAGCAATGGAAGGCGAAATCCCTGTTTACTCAGCCTCTATTGTCTCATCTCACAACCGGGATGGCTCACAGACTTAATCCAGGCCAGTCATGGCTGTCTGCTCAGCACCCGGAGCAGCAGGCCCTGGGCTTCCTGGTGCCCTCAGGGTAAAGTGCAAACCCACAGTCTCTGCTCTGGGAGTCCTGCTACCAGCTGCATACCAGACATTTTCATATACCGCGTCCAAATCCAGACACCCCGGCTCTTCCCCAAGGTCAGGGCCAATGGCCGCCTTTCCTACGCTTCCAGGGACTCTTGCCATAGCGCTCAAACACCTTGACGCTTCCTTCTCTCTCAATCCCATGTGGAGGGAAAGCAGGTTGGCCCTTTCTGCCAGATTTTTAAAAAGGAAAACCACTACTTCTTACCACCCCCACCACCATTTGCTTGGTCAGAGCCAAAGCCACCATCCTGATGTCCTGGGACCATTGCAGTCACCTCTGAACTGCCCTGTGTTCCCATCTGTTCTTTTTAAATGACAATTCTGATCATGCCCTGCTTCCGCTTAGGGTGCCTGGATGGCTCCCCGTATTGGCAGTGAAAAGCTGAGGACGCCCTCACGGAAACCCATGAAGCAATCAAAATTGCTCCCAGAAAACTTGCTCCTGTACTGAACAAGTGCAGGCTTTTTTTCTTGTCATCGTTCCCTGAACAATACAGTATGGCAATGATTTACATAGTATTTATGTTGTGTTAGGAATTATAAATAACCTAGAGATGATTTCAAGTATGTGGGAGGATGTATGTAGGTTCTATGCAAATACAATTCCATTTTATATAAGGGACTTGAGCATCTAGATTTTGAGCATCTAGATTTTAGTATCTGTAGGGGATCATGGATTTAATTCTCCATGGATACCGAATGATAACCGAGTGACAACCATATAATATATATAATGTATATACATATATTATGTATATAATATGCATATATGCATATGTATATATGTATATAAATATACATATATTTGTATGTTGTATATACATATGTATATATGTGTATATATACATATATGCGTATATATGTATATTATATATGTGTGTGTATATATGTGTATATAAATATATATGTGCTATGTGGTTTTAAGCATCCACTTGGGGTCATGAGACATATCCCCCAGAGATAAGTAGAGCTTACTGTTTTGTTTTTTGTGTTTCTATAGGTGACCCTTGTCAGTATCTAAGAAACCCAGTCCATCTCTAAAGTCAACCTTATTTCATTAGAGTAAGATGAACTCCACCACAGTTCACAGGTTGCTGGGCTAATGTCCAGAGCCTTTGGGTTTCAGGTCCGTTTGGGCCGCGTTCTCCTCACTGCCATAGCCAGGAACAGCCTGGCTCACTGCTCACAGCGGCTACTTGGTTAGACCTAGCATGGGAGGTGGAGGTTTGGAATCTGGGATGGCAGAATGAGTTGCTGGCCAGGCACGGTGGTGCACACTTGTGATTCTAGCAACTTTGAAGGCGAGGCAGGAGGATCATAAGTTAAATTAGAGGCCAGAGGCAGCCAGCGTAACTTAACAAGACCTTGAAGGTAAAAAATAGGCTGAGAGTACTGCTCAGCGGTAGGGCACTTGTAAAGTATGTGTGAAGCCCTGGGCTCAACCCTTAACAGCATGGCGCGCGAGTGCACACACACACACACACACACACACACACACACACACACACGCACACACACCCAATAGTGGGAAAGGTGTAAGGTTCTCCCCAGGGAAGAGGGTCAGGGGAAGTGGAAGGGTTTGTCTTGTCTGCAGCAACTCATGTGAAAGACGGGGGATACGGAAGAAGGAAAAATAGAAGGATAAGAAAAGGTCCTGAAGATGAAAGAGAAAGTGGACAAAGGTGTGCCTATGGTGGGCACCTCAGGCTTGGGGACCCCTGTTGGTTCTTTAGCAGATTCTTTGGCCCCTGGGCAAAGAGGAGCCCAGATGGACGAGCCTCCCAGGGCACAGCTGCAGGCGGCAGAGGGTGACCAGCCGGCTGCTGGGCAGACGGCTTCCTGCCCTCTTCTTTGGGGAGAACAGGTTTCGAAGCACTTCCTGAGTTGGGCCAGGCGACACTGTGCCTCCGTCCTCCTTGTGACTGCTGAAGAGGCGCACCTGGCTGTGAACCTGCAGCCATGATTTTGCCCCACTGCGCTCCCCTGTCTCCCTGGAGTCCCCCAGGGGGTCCGCTCCCCACCCCTCTCTTCTCCCGATCCCCAGTCCTTCCCTCTGACGGCTGGTGACTCACTGAGCTCTTGTGCAACAGCCTGGCTCTTGCTCTCCAGGCAGAGTTGTTTCTTTCGTGCCATAAGCTCCCCTCCTGATTTATGTCTTTTCATTTGGGTTAATGCTTTCCACATTTAGGGCTGGGGATTTGCGTGTGGCTCATTGCTGCAACCACCAAAACCCCGGTGCCCACTTGGGTCTGGCACAGACAAGGCACCCAGACAGACAGACAAGAGGGCAGTTTGGAGCTTTGTCCCACAGCCCCTCCGGCTTCCCTGCCTCCGACGGGGGGTGATGAGGGAAGAGGCAGCTGCCCCTTGCAGCGTGCCACGGACTCACTGGCGTGTCCGTTTCCTGTGAAGTGCGCACATCTTGCTAGGGTGTGAAGAGTAATTGCCCCGAGCCTGTGACTTCCCACTAAACAAACCATGTGTTGGAAAATGACAGGCAGTTGTAGGGTGTGGAAAAATGCTATCTTGGTGGCTTTACAAGCCCTCACATGACACGTGTGAGTGAGTGTGTGTGTGTGTGTGTGTGTGTGTGTGTGTGTGTGTGTGTGTGTGTGTGTGTTTGCTTCTGCTTTTCGGGACAGTATTATTACCTTTGTTGCCATGGTGTTGTTGTGGGGGTGGCTAATTGGACACAGCCCCGATGCAGGCGGGTGTCTGGTGTCCATAGTGACTATCAGACAGCAGCCACGGGAATTGCTTTGATTTTCTTCCCTGGAGGAGAAGCTGGCAGAGGATCATTCGGTGCTGGCTGTCTGTACTTGGCCTTCAAGGGACCACTGGGGCGTGCCGGCACCTGAGTCAGAAACAGGACCCTGAAGCCAGGATTTAAGTTGGGGGGCAACATAATCCCTGGTCATTTCCAAAGTTGGATTGGAGCCCTGGCTCACTGAGGGCCAGGTGGCTGGGAATCCTTGTAAAAGGCCCCAGAAAGCAAGGAAAGGCGCATCCCGAGCAGAAAGAGGGAGCCCGTGGCAGCTGAGGGCTGCAGGGCGGCTGCCCACCTGGGCTTGCACACTTGGCAGGTGCTGCTCTCCCACCGAGATTGCAGCATCCATGGAGAAGGGGGCTGTACACTTTTGGTTCCGTCTACAGACAGAAAGTGTACAGGTGTTCCTCCGCTCCCAGTGGGGTTAGACTTGATAAACTCACTGTAAGTGGGAAACGTGATTAAGTCGAAAATGTGTCAAATACAGCTACACCTAAGCTACATTGTCGCTCAGCAGCACAGCACGCTGGAGAGGGTCCCAGGGGCCATTGCTTCCCTTTGAGATCCTGGGCTGACTGCGGGCTGCAGCTCACCGCCCTCACTCAGCGTGAGGGAAAGGCTCCTACTGCTTGTCGCCAGCCAGGAACAGGTCAAGATTGAAAATCCCCCCAGTGTAGTCTGGATCAAATACCTCTCACTTCCACACCATTGTTAAGTCAAAAGACTCATAGGTCAGATCAGTGTAAGTCAGGGATTATCTGTATCTTTGTTAATTTTACACTCGTTGAGGGAGTCATATGCGTTCGGGTCTGATATTTGAAAAGTGCCAATGACTATTCAGTGAAAAGTTGGTTTCCCTCCCACTCCTGTCCTCTGCCCGTCAGTTTCCTTTTCCAGGGGCAAACAAATTACTAGTTCTTGTGGATTCTTCCTGAAAGAGCCTATGTAGAAATATATGCATTCCTTCTTTTTCCTTAGTTCAGATGTCACTTTCCTTCACACCAGTGCTGCCTCTGCACTTCGCTGCTGATGCGCTTATTATTTTCTTTTTCTGCCATGCTGGGGATTGAACCCAGGGTCTCGTACATGTTAAGCAAACTAAGCCCTCTATCACTGAGCTGAATCCCAAGCTCAACTACTGCTGGTTTCTTTCTTCTCTTTTTGGTAGTACTTGCGGGTTGAACCCAGGGCCTCATGTATACTTTGCCAGTGCTCTACCACCAGGATACAACCCTTTTATATTTTTTATTTTGAGTCAGAGTGTTGCCAAATTATGCAAGCTCCCTCTGGCCTCAAATTCACGATCCTCTTGCTTCCATCTCCTGAGTTGATGGGATTACAGGTGTGTATCACTGCACCTGTGGGGCTGGGATTTAGCTCAGTGGGTAGAGCGCTGCGCTGCAGTCTCTGAGGCCCCGAGTTCAATTCCCAGCACCGCAAAAATGGGAGAAGGGCCTGGCAATCCACTCCCAAGGCAATCCCGAAGCACTCAGCCATTGAAAACCCTATGAGGGTCACTATGAGTCGGATACCGACTCGACGGCACCTAACGGGCAAATTACTGGAGTGGAAAGGCTTAGCCAAGACTCTGCATGTCTTTTTTTTTTTTTTTTTTTTTTTTTTGCAGTACTGGGTGTTGAACCCAGGGCCTTGCACCTGCATGCTCTGCAAGTGCTGGACCACTGAGCTGCACCCTCAGCCCACTTTTTAACTTTTTGAGACAGGGTCTCGCTAAGTTACACAGACTGCCTCTGGTCTCGAACTTGCAATCCTCCTGCCTCCGCCTCCCAAGCCGCTGGGATTACAGACGTGCACCACCACGCCAGGCCCAAGACTCTGCATGTTTATAGTTTTGATAGACAGGGTCCCACTGCCTCCAATGAGACAGTTATAGCAAACACTTCCCCCAGCAGCACAGAGCGCCTTTTCTCCACAGCTTCACCAACATGGTGTATTTTCAGGTTTTAAAAACTTCCGTGTAGAAAACTTAGTCTTTGCTTTCTTTTGAATTCTTCTCCCACGTCTCCCCCATGCTATGACTGTCTTCCATGGGGGCAGTGAATGGATGGGGTCTCATCTGGCTGCTGAGGACCCTCCGTCCTGTAGGTCGTTCTGTGGACCTGGCCAAGCCCCTGTGCAAACTGGGGTGGGGGCGGGGTTGTTTGACACACTCCCTGGTCTCATGGGAGACCTTCTTTTCAACATCTGCATTTTCTACTTGTGATAAAACCATTAGACTCCATTTCCCATTTGCGCCCACCTTATCTCTTCCCATGCCCTCCCCTCTCTGATCTCCCCTGCCCCCTGCTCACCCTCTCATGAGACTTATTTTATCGTGTCCACTCTACTTCTTCCGCTTCTCACATTTCAGAGATCCAGTTCTCAGTGAAAAGCCAGTTCCTCTGGATGCCACTGCTAGCCATGTGTCCGGGGATGCACGCTCACGGACGAATTCCAGGGTGGAATTGGGCGTGGTGGCAGCATCTCTTTCCTCCTACATTTTTCTAATCAGGGGGCTGGAGGTGGAGCTGGAGCCAAGGATGCTTGGAGAGATGCCCTCAGCCAGCACAACCCAGTAGAATTTTCTGTGATAATGGGAACAATCTACATTTGCACCACTACCATGGGCTTGATAACACTGGGGATATGGCTGGAGCAACTGATGGGCTAAGTCTTTAGTTTTATTTGTTATTGTTGTTAGGTGCTGTCAAGTCAGATCTGACTCATAGTGACCCTGTGCACAACAAAATGAAACACTCCTTGACACTGTGCCATGCACATAATCTTTTTTTATGCTTAAGCCTGTTGCTGCAGCCACTATGTCAATCCATGTAGTTGAGGGTCTTCCTTTTTTTTTGTTGACCCGCCACTCTCCCAAACATGATGTCCTTCTCCAGGGATTGATTTCTCCTGACAACATGTCCCAAATATATAAGACACAGTCTAGACACCCTTGCTTCCAAGGAACACTCTGGTTGCACTTCTTTTAGGATGGATCTGTTGGTTCTTTTGGCAGTCCACCGTGGATTCTGTATTCATCTCTGACACCATAATTCGAAAGCATCAATTCTTCTCCCATGTCCCTTAACATTGTCCAGCTCTCATAAGTATAAAATGCAACTGAAAATACCATGGCATGAGTCAGGTGTACTTTCATCTTCCTTGTGACGTCTTTGCTTTTCTACACTTTTTTTTTTTTTTTTTTGGTGGTGGTACTAGGGGTTGAACCCAGGGCCTCACGCTTGCATGTTTTGCAAGTGCTGGACCACTGAGCTGCACCCCCAGCCCATTTTTTACTTTTTGAGACAGGGTTTCACTAAGTTATGCAGACTGCCTCTGGTCTCGAACTTGCGATCCTCCCACCTCCACCTCCCCAGCCACTGGGATTACAGGCGTGCACCACCATGCCCGGCTACTTGTCTACACTTTAAAGAGGTCTTTTGCAACAGCTTTTCCCAATGCAATGTATCTTTTGATTTCTGGACTGCCGCTTCCGTGGGTGATTGTAGAACCAAGTAAAACAAAATCTTGGACAACCTCAGTCTTTTCTTCACTTATCATGAAGGTGTTTACTGACCCAGCTGCAAGGATTTTTGTTTCTCGATATTGAGGTGCAATCCATACTGAAGGCTGTGTTCTTTGATTTTCATCAATAAATTTAGTTTTATTTAATTGGAATTAATTTAAATTTAAATAGCCATGTATAGCCAGTGACTACCATATTGGATAGTGTGGCTCCAAACTGTACACTTTCCGGATGAGAAGAAGAGTCTAAAAAGCAGGGTGTGTCTGGCTTAGGTGTCCATAAGTCAAGATAGAACAGCAGTTCTTACTCAGGTTGTCTTGAGCTCAGTGACCTCTCTCATTTTGGAATTCATGAATTTTCCCCCTGTTGGAAACGTGATTAGGGTTAGGCTGCCAGGCACACCAAGGAGGGTCCCAAATTCCAACTTTGAACGTAGGCTTCTCTTAAAGAATTTTGATATTCCCAAATATCCACACGGCAGGTGCTGAGTGAGGCTTTGCCGGCATAGGTGAAAAAGGTAAACTAGCCCCACCCGAACAGAGCAGCCAGTGCTGTTTTCATACCTGAGTTAAATACAGGAACAAGTACAAAACCACGATCCCTTTGTAGTGACATATAAGAAAAGGTGTGGTCATCCCCTCTTGCTGCTGTCACAGGGGCTGTAAGGTTAGGAGCTTAAATCAACACACTGCGTCACTCAGTCTGAATTCTGAAATGAGTCTTGGTTGGTTGGTAGGTGCCCTCAAGTCATGTCCAACTCATAGAGACCCTCATAGGCTTTTCAATGGCTGATTGTTTCAGGATTGCCTCGGGAGAGAATTGCCACGTCTTTCTCCCATTTTTGCGGTGCTGGGAATCGAACCAGCAACCTCAGAGACTGCAGAGTGGCGCCCTACCAACTAAGCTAAGACCCAGCCCTGAAGTGAGTCTTACAAGACTAAAAAATCAAGGTGTGGGCTGGGCTGGCTCCTTCTGGAGACTCTGGGGAGACTCATTCCTTTCCTTCTCCGTCTTCTGGAGATTCTTGCTTGGCCCGTGGTTCCATGTCACTCTGCCTTTTCTCCCTATTTCCCTCATCACACCTGGCTTCCCTCTTTGAACTTCTTGTTTTACAAGGACCCTTGTGATTGCATTTGGGTCCCACCCAGCTAAACCAGCATAACACCCCATGCCAGAATCCCTGACTTAATACCCATAAAAGGTAACTGTTTGCCATATAAGGTAACTTTTTGTACATTCTGGTTATTAAGATACAGCTATCTCTGGGGGCCTATTTTTAAGCCTCCTGCAGAGGGTCCTTCCAATACTTGAGGAAGAGCAAGTTCATGCAAGAGAAGGTTTTAAATCAAGGGGGTCACTTCCTGGGTGCTCTGGGCTGGTGGACCTGGGCAGAACATGGCCATTTATATTGAATGTCTGATGCTCTAAGACATTGGATCTCAAATTTGCTGGGCATCAGAATCTCCTAGGAAACATGGGAAACATGAGGAGGCCCAGATTCTGTCTCAGTTCAGGGCACCTGGACCCATCCTGCTTTGTTAGCTCTCCGGGTGGCTCTGATCCTCAGTGAGGTTTGAGAACTGTGGCTGTTAGGTACTTTCTGTCTCGGGGGATTATCAGTGTGCCTGTTATGAGAGGCCACATGTGAAAAGCCAAGCCCAGCTGCAGACAGGAAATGCTGGGGAGGATCAGAGAGGGGCCGGTGTCTTGGGAGGAGCAGCCACCTGAGACACACCTGCAAGGCTGGAGTGGGTGTGGCATCCCCAGAAGCAGGGCAAGTACCCCAAGCAGAGGGAGAGGCCCTACCAGCAGCACTGAGGTAAGCATGTCACCTGTGGGGACCCGGAGGCCATCCATCACCAGAAGGACTAGGGATGGGGAATTGATTTCACAAGGGGACCTGCGAGTGTTTGCAGGGTTGAATGGAGGGCAGAGGCAGGATTCTGTGCATTGGACTGTCAAGGTGGAGTGCGTGAAGGCCACACAGTGTGGTGGCAAGGACAATGGGAACAGATGAGGGTGGTGAGAGATTCAAGAGGCAATGCGAGCGTGATCTGGGTCTAACAATCCAGTGATACATGCCGAGCAGTGTGCCAGGCAGTCTGCTCTCAGGCCTGGGAGGAGAAGCTGGCAGGCAGTGATGAAGATCAACAAGCTCCCTGATCTCCCAAGTACACTCTGGGGTGGGGCGGAGTGGCCTGGGAGAGTGAGGCAATACACAGACAAACACCAACCGGAAAAGCTTGGAGGCGTTCCACAGGCTCCTGGGATTGGGAGTGACTCGATGGCTTCTTTAGATTGAGGGCTTAGTTCCCTCTCACTGTTGTTGTTGTTAGGTGCCATCCAGTCAGTATCCGACTCATAGCGACCCTCATAGGGTTTTCAATGGCTGAGTGCTTCGGGATTGCCTTGGGAGTGGATTGCCAGGCCCTTCTCCCATTTTTGTGGTGCTGGGAATTGAACTCGAGGCCTCAGAGACTGCAGCGCAGCGCTCTACCAACTGAGCTAAATCTCACTAGATGGCACTTAAGCCGATGTCCAGACTTGAAGAAGCAGCTGGCCATGGGAAGAGATGGGGGAACCGCACTCCAGGAAGAAGCAGCAACAGGTGTAAAGGAGTAAGGCAGGACCAAACATGCTTCATCCAAGAAACAGCTAGAGTAGCACTGTCCAATAAAACGTTCTGCAGCGATGAGAGTGTTCTATATCTGTACTATCCAACATGGTAGCCATTGGCTACACGCAACTATTGAGCACTTGCGGTCTTTACATTTTATTTGGGCTTCGCTTACTTTAATTTTCATTTCAGATAGTTGCATGTGACCAGCCTCTACCTCACTGGACAGCACAGAGTGACAAGGTCAGGGTGGCTAGAGGAGGAGAGGTTAAAATGGCATAAGACATCCAGATGTGGACCTCATTGCCTTGTGAATTAGAGTACATAGTTTGGATTTTTTAGAAAGAGTAGTGGAGAGTCCTTGGATGGCTTTAGCTAAAAGGTTGACATAATCTGGTTAATGGTTTTGTGGTGGTTGTTGTTGCTTTTCTTTTGTTTTGTTTTCGAGATGGAGTCTTGTGATGTTGCCCAGGCTGGCTTTGAACTTCTGGGCTTAAGTGCCTCCCCTGCCTCAGCCTCCCAAAAGCTCAGACCACAGGTGTGTTCCATTGTGCCCAACTCTCTCATTAACATATTCTAAGTTCTCTGTGGCTGCCATGTGCAGAATGAATTATAGGAGATGAAAAGTGGAATTGGGAGATCATTGTAATAATATAGGGTGTGTTGATGGTGCCTTTGGAATGAGGTGGGGGCAGTGGCGAAGGGAAATATGGATGGAGTTTGGATGATTTTTATAGATAGAAGTGACAGGAGGCGAGAGAGACTGGACACAGATGGTGAGGAGGACTTGATGACCTAAGATTTGGGGCTTATGTGGTAAGATGGATGGCTGCGCCATTTATTAAAATTGGCTATAAACAACAGGTTTTGTTTTGTTTTTGGAAGTGGGGAAGATGAGTTCTTTGTTGACCTATTACTGTTAAATTTCTCCTGAGCATCCTTGTAGAGATGACAGGAAGCCAGGTGGCCATGGATCTAGAAATGTGGGAAAAGTCAGAGCTAGAGATAGGAATTTAGGCTCATCAGGAAGTAGAGGATGTGTAAAGGAATGAGTCAGGGTTAGGTGGCCAAAAAGTATGAGTAGATAGAAAAAGAGGAGAAAGCCAAGGACATGGGGACATTTATTGAGCTTCAGAGACCCAGAAGGGGACCCAGATGAGAAAACACATGAAATGCAGTGGAAGCTAAGAGAAGCCATGGTCTCCAGACCAAGGAAATGTTGAATGCCCTTGGCTGGCCTGGGAGTGTAGAGGAAGCAGGCGCCTTTGAATTTGGTAACAGCATGGAAGTCACTGGTAACATGGGAGAAAGTAGGCTTAGTGGACTATGTAGGAGAGAATTAGAGGTAAGAAAGTAGAAGCCATGACAGACCACTTGAATATATTTGGTGAAATCTTTTGCTCTGAGTAGAAGCAAAGGAATAAGGCAGGGTCTGGAGGCCTGGGGCCTAAGGATATATTTCTCTCTATGATTGTTTTAAGGATAGAAGTTGTATACTGGTAGATTGAAAGTAGGTAGGCTGCCTTTGGTGGGATAGGATGGAAGTTGGGTGGTGGGATGAGGAACATTACTGTCAGATGGCTCCTGTCTTTCTAAGAGAAGTATGAGGCAAGGCCATCATTGGAGAACTGAAATGATTATTTTGAGAAATGGAAAAAAACCCACCATATGACTGTGTTGGGATTGCTAGATGGCTTGAACTGTGTCACGTGTCTGTCAGCTTGTCATGCTGTGGGGGCTTGCATGTTGCTGTGATGCTGAATGCCAGCAGGGCCACCTGTGGTGGACAAGTTTCAGCTGAGCTTCCAGACTAAGACAGACTAGGGAGCAGGACCTGGCAGCCCACTCCTGAAACAATTAGCCTTTGGAAACCCTATGAATAGTAGAGATGCACTCATTGGTAAATGAGCCCTCCAGGTTGGAAGGCATTTAAGAAATGACTGGGGAAGAGTTACCTCTTTAAAGTAGAGTCAACCTTAATGACAGGAATAGAGTAAAGCCTCTAGGACCTCCTTTTGCTGACGTGGCATGACTCAAAATGAGAAGAAACACATCAATGGGCTCAAATATAAAAAAGAGATAAAGTTCATGGCACAGTGTTGAGTAGCGTTTTGTTCTTTTGTACATAGGGTGGCTATGAGTCAGTCCCAGTTCGATGGCCCATAACAACAGCCAGCTCCCAGATGCTGGTGGTGCTGCTGGTTCTTGGGCCTCACTTTGAATAGCAAGACTCCACTGCATTCTTTAGTGTGAAGCCTGGGAAGACACAATTTGCTAATAACCATGTGCAAGATATGCCTCATTACTTACCCACTGACATTTAGGGCAGAGTAGCAAGTATTGAGTGTCTTTTTGAGATTTGTGGTCATCTGCTTAAAGCAGGTCTCCTCAGTGTTAGAATTATCTGGAACTTCAAACAAAAACAACAAAAATAAAACAAAACACCAAAACAAATACCAGGGCCTGGGAACTGTAATTGTGATTAAGATTCTGAACTAATTGGTGTGGGATGGGCCCCAGGCACCCTCTTTTTCAAAAGATCTTGGATTGATTTACTCAGGCATGAGAAAGACCAATTTAAAATACCAGGTTAAGAGGATGATTATGGAAGGAGGTAGCCAAGGTGGGGTGAAGCCTGGCCCGGCCCAGGCTGTGTGGCCTGTTGTCTATATAAACAATTCGAGTCACTTGAAATCAGCATGCCGAGGCCATGATAGCTGCTTCATTTTACATAGTCCCACCAAAGAAATACCATGTCAGTGATCAGGGGTCCTCTGCCCACCAGGCTGCCCTTCCCACATCCTAGGTGACCCCATAGCACACATTCCAGAGCTCCTTCAGACATCTGGTCTACCTTAGGCATGAGATGAGGGAAGGGAGTTGCTCAGAGGGTTCTGCAGGTCCCCAGGCCCTTAGAAAGATTCAGAAAGGGCCATCAGTCTTTGGGGCACCTTGAACCATGCAGTCTGGTCAGGAGCAAGGGTAGAGTGGGCTTGGGAGCAGATTCCCCCCCTCCCCCCAGGAGTCCTGTGGTGATACAGCCCTGCATCCATCTTGACTGCAGCCTCGTGAGAAACTTTGAGTGAGCCTCAGGTCTGGGAAGGCTGGGCGCAGATGCCTGGACTCCAGAAACGGAGATGGAATTGATTGTTGTTTTCAGCCACTGAGTTTTGGGCTAATTTATTACATAGCAATAAACAAGGACTAGAAGAGGGAAGGACAAGATGCTCAGAAGTCTGGCTTTGCTGTCCTTTCTATCAGCTTCATACTCTCGCTTAGCAGACTCTTCAGAAAGATTCTAAAAGACATCAGTAGTTTAAAAAAGAAAGAAAGAAAGAAAGAAAGAAAGAAAGAAAGAAAGAAAGAAAGAAAGAGGGAAAGCAAGCAAGCAAGCAAGCAAGCAGAAAAAGCACTTGGCCCATTTCAAACCGTCTGTTGTGGCATGGTTGGGAGGTGGGATCATCCCTGTCCTCAGCCAGTGGGATGAGAAAGGAGCCAGGTTGGTGCCCAAAGGAAAACCAGAGTCTGTTGATTCCAAGGGAGAAGAGCAAGAACAGGTGAGATACGGCCGATGGGATCCTTGACGATCACCTGGGTGGGATCTGAGACCTCTGGTCCAGCCCTCAGGGAGGGAGGGACGTAGAGCGGTTAGTGTTACAGAGTAGGTAGAAAAGTCTCCATGTGAAGGCAGAAGTTGCAAAGAGATCAGTAGCAGCCTGGCATGAGACAAGGCCCAGGGGAAGTGGTGTTGAGTGTTTAGCTGTGTGTGAGAGCACGTGGGAACTGTCCACGCAAAGACATTGGGGAGGGAGAGAGACAGCCAGGAAATCAAGGCAGGCAGATACAAACCGTGGGTTTGAGTCTCTGGCAACAAGCTTTTAATCATCTGTGCTAAGTAGGGCATGAGGTTGGTTGCAGGTTGGGTTAGAAATATCAGGGAATCTCCCACAAAGTTGAAAGGAACCATACCTTGCTCATGTCCACTCTCAAACCTAAAGAACTCTGCCAATTCTTTTAACCAAAAGTTTTCATTTCCTTCTCCAGAGCCTTTTGAACTTTTTTTTTTCCCCCTTCGGTACTGGGGGTTGAACCCAGGACCTTGCGCTTGCATGCTTTGCAAGTGCTGGACCACTGAGCTGCACCCCCAGCCTATATTTTTTTTACTTTCTGAGACAGGGTCTCCCTAAGTTATGCAGACTGCCTCTGGTCTCAAACTTGGCGATCCTCCAGCCTCCACCAGCCGAGCCACTGGGATTACAGGCGTGCGCCACCGCGCCCAGTGCCTTTAGAACTCTTAACAAGGAGAGGATTGGATGGAGTTTCTGCCTCTTCTCTTCTGGTCTCTTGCCATTCCTGGTCTCTAAGTAGATGCTATGGAGCTGGACCAATTAAGCTACAACACAGCTGAGGCTCAGCTGGAGGGCAGAGGCCGGCCTGCACTCTGCCTGTTCCAGGCCTTCAGGTGGGAAGTGGAGGCAGGCGCCAGTGAGTTTGGAAGCAGAATAAGGAATGATGCTGGTGGGTTTGGGGTATATTATGTTGGTGAGAGGATAACTTTGGGAAGGTGGACCGGGCAATGGACACCTGAGGATGACGCAGTGAGGTGGTGCACCCAGGCTGAGTAATCTGACAAAGTCATGGAAGAGTCAGCCTCCTTTTCACAATGATGTGTGCATATTTAGAGTGGTATGCATTGTTGTAACTGGCTGTGCCCCGCCTGGGATGTGTCTTTCCTGGCATATTGGGTATCTCCATCCATTGTACTGTTGTTGTTGTTAGGTGCCATTGAGTCATATCCTACTCATAGTGACCCTCATAGGGTTTTCAATTGCAGAGTGTTTCGGGATTGCCTTGGGAGTGGGTTGCCACATCCTTCTCCCATTTTTGGGGTGCTGGGAATCCAACTCGGGACCTCAGAGACTGCAGAGCGGTGCTCTACCAACTGAGCTAAATCCCAGCCCCCATCCATTGTACTGTTGTTGTTGTTGTTAGGTGCCGTCAAGTTGGTATCCGACTCATAGCGACCCTCTGTACAACAGGGGAAACACTATTGTCAGTGCTTCTTTGCTGTTCACAGGGTTTTCAATGACAGATTGATTTTTGGGAGGGGGTTGCCAGGTCCTTCTTCCAAGCCTACAGCTTCTGGTGTTCCCAGGCGGTCTCCCATCCAGATACTAGCCAGGCCCGACCCTGCTTAGCTTCCGAAATCTGACGGGATTGGATACCACAGGGCTACAGCTACAGGCATCCATTGTACTAGGTGTCTCAAAAAGTAATGATAATAGTCATCGTCGTCATCCATTGGAGGAGGAATTAAGAAATTCAATTTATTCCTCAATTTCACCAACCCTTATTGTTGTTGTACCATTGAGATAGGTCAGGCCGGATTCATAGCAACCCTATGTATAACAGAATGAAACACTCCCCAACACTGTGCCATGCCTGGCGCTATGGTCAGTGCTTCTCTGCTATTCATAGAATTTCCCACAGCTGATTGTTTCACGTGTGGGCTGCTAAGTCCTTCTCCCATGCCTACAGGATCCAGTATCACCATGTGGTCTCCCATCCAAGGACTAACCAGGCCTACCCTGCTTAGCTTCCGAGATGAGGCAGGATCAGACGCCAGGGTGGTAGGACCACAGACTCAGCAACCCTAGACCAGTGGAAAGGTGCCTGTCTCCTGGCACTTAGTACTGTGACTGTGTGTAAACTTTTCACTGGCTAGAAAAGTTTGCAAAGTTCCTGCCTACATGGAGCGCAGCCAGATGCAGATAAAGCTGCCTGCTTCAGCGTTTACGGTAGATGCCTTGCGGGGCCACGTGGAACCTGTTGTTCCTGGGCTCCAGCTCCGCAGGAATTCTCCCCAGCTCTGCTGTTGGTAAACAAGGGTGAGACTGAGGGTGGGTGGCCCCCGTGCCTCCCTCCCTCCCTCTGCGCTTTCTGATGACGAATGCACTGCATTCTCGGAGGTAGATTGTCAGATCCTGCCAGCTTATTCCACAAGACAAGGAGATGGGGCTTAGAGAAGAACCTGGAACTGGTTAATGGAGAGATGGACACCAGGTACACATCTCCTGCCTCCGTGTCCATGGCCACCACTCTGCCCCTTAGTTCACTGATATTTATTTATTTATTTACTTATGCAGTGCTTGGTTTATTTATTTTTGCCATACTTGGTGTTGAACCCGGGCCCTCACACATACTTTTGGCAAGTGCTGGGCCACTAGGCCGCACCCTCAGCCAGTTTTTTATTTTTATTTTGAGACAGGGTCTCAGTACATTAAGAAGGCTGCTTCTGGCCTCAAACTCATGATCCTCCTGCCTCTGCCTCCTGAGTCACTGGGATTGTAGATGTGCCCGGCCAGTTCACTGACTTTTGATTGTCCATATTCAGAAGTGGCTGGGACTTAGCTCAGTTGGTAGAGCACTGCTCTGCAGTCTCTGAGGTCCCGAGTTTGATTCCCAGCACCGCAAAAATGGGAGAAGGACGTGGCAACCCACTCCCAAGGCAATCCCAAAACAGTCTGCCATTGAAAACCCTATGAGGGTCACTATGAGTTGGACACGACTCGACGGCACCTAACAACAACAATATTCCGAAGTGGGTGACTGCCTGGCACTGGGGACGTACACGGCTCCCAAAGCCCAGAGCAGACCCTCTTATTTACTGTTACACCAGTCAGACCTGTTGTAAGACACAGTCCCCCCTTTTTCTCTTCCTCCACCATCTTGGCCACTGGGATAAGAAGACCTGACCCACCATTGGCAAAGGAAGCCTCCTTTTCTGCTTAGTCCCTGGACCATCCCATCATCCTGTCTTCCTATGAGATCCATTCGGT
>VMDO01011312.1:0-67454 GCA_007922755.1 Pedetes capensis
GAGGAGGAGGAGGAGGGGGAGGAAGAAAGAAGAAAGAAGAAGAAGGAGGAGGAGGAGGAGGAATGTGGATTGTTCTTGTCATTGGTTGAGCTGTTCTTTCAAGGGCAGGCCTGGAGACAGCAGTTCCCTCTTGCCACAGCAGTTTACTGCCCTTTCTGTCAAGATGAACCTTATAAAGGTCATAGGCAGAGAAAAGCGTGGTTGCTTTTATTTGTTGACTCTTTAGAAGCTAGGATAGATAAAACTCTAGAGACTAAGGGGAAAAGGTATGGGCAGTGACTGTGGGTGTCTTGTGAGGGCTGGAGTCCTATGAGGCCTCTGCTTTCCAGTCCATATATCTTTGACATCAAGACTTAGTTTCTTGCTTTCAAAAGCAATTGCTATGACAGATACACAGTGATACCTAAAAAATGTGGGACTTGAATTCGTAATACCTGGGTCTTGGTTCAGGCTTTTTCTCATGAGAAGGTTGGGTGACCTGAGCATGTTATTTATTCTATGAGCTTCAAGGTATATTCCTCACCTGACAGAGTCAGGCTATGAATTAACTCTGCTTCCTTTTGTATTAAGCCTGCAGCCGTAGCCCTGTGGCATCTGATCCCATCATATCTCCGAAGCAGACCCAGCAACCACTCCCAAAGATCAATCAGCCATTGAAAACCCTATGAACAGCAGAGAAGCACTGACAATAGTGTTTTGCCTGTTGTACACAGGGTCACTATGAGTCGGATACCTAACAACAACCTTTTGTATTGTAATAGTTCCTCATCTCCTTGCAGATAGAGCTCATGCCTTGCTACAGCACACAAAGCCTCATTTCACTCCTTATTTTCACTCTCTTCCCATATCACTCTTCTCTGGGGCTTTTGTGATCTGGCCATACCTAAGAGATTCCAGGTTTCTCTCAGTGTTGGCTCACAATCCTTCCTTTACACAAACAATTCCCTCTTCATGCAAAGATGCTTTCTCCATTAGCTGGCTAGCAAATTTCTCTTACTTGAAAATTCAGCCCTTACTTCCTTGGCAGAGTCTTCCTTTGGTCTGCAGGCCTAATTAGTTTCCTCTTCTTTGTTAATCCATTTCATCTGCTTAAACCTCCAGCTTTGTATGTATAATTGTGTGTCTACTGTTAAGGACTAAGAGTTCCTGTATCTTAAATGTTTTCTGAGTAAACCATGTATTGTCCCATAGTAAGTAATAAGTAAATGTAGGCTGAGCAAATAAATACAATTTCAAGAGCTTGTTGTTGTTGTTAGGTGCTGACAAGTCAGTATCTGACTCATAGTGACCCTACATACATACAACAGGTGAAACACTATTGTCAGTGCTTCTTTGCTGTTCATAGGGTTTTCAATGGCAGATTGATTTTTGGGAGTGGGTTGCCTGGTCCTTCTCCCAAGCCTACAGTATCTGGTGTTCCCAGGTGGTCTCCCATCTAAGTACTAACCAGGCCCGACCCTTCTTAGTTTGAGAGATCTGATGGGATCAGATGCCCCAGGGCTATGGCTGCAGGCTTTCAAAAGCTTAGAGGTGAAATATTTCTGATGAAACATCAAGGAGTAGCAGAAAGGCTAAAAATGAGGTCTGATTCTGACCTTGACTCTAATCTTACTGCTTCATTTACCTCACCTCTCTGGGTCTCAATTTTCTCATCTTAAAGTGAGAAGGTAGGACAAGATTATTTCTAAAATCCCTCCCAGCTCAAGTATTTCCTGATTTTCCTTGTGAAACATAGCAGAGATTCTAATTCCTCAGCTAAGGGACTTGCATCTGAAGGTAGTTAGAAGTAATCACAGAAAAGGGTGCAAGATAGGAGCACTGGGAAAGTGGAAAGGGTGTTTGATCATTAGACTATAAAATCGAGTTTTAAGTCTTGTCTGTACTGTTTCCCCACAATCATGAGATTTTGCTCTATAAGTCATTTCTTTTCTGGGAACTTAAGTTTTCTCATTTGTAGTTTGGGGAGGACAAAGCCTTAGCCAAGTGCCTGTCAGGATTAAATGGGTAAAATGGTTTAAAACTTTAACTGTCTACAAAAACCAGCATTATTATTTTGGTTATTTTCTCTCCCACTAATTTTGAGGCTTACGGAATCTACCTCAAAAATCAGAGGGGCTTTCATGGATGATATCCTAAAAGGATTATTGTTGTTAAATTACTGGCCAGGAATTTACACTCTAAATTTTGCAGTCAAAAGTTTTACCATATTCACCCTGTCAACTGCTTGATTGCTCAACTGCAGCCTTCTACTATTTCAGCTTTGAAGTTAAGCATGAATTAAACTCTCTGCAGCTTCTACTTTTGGATGAAAATTATTTAATGGTGAATTGTCTCAAATTGTGGTCAAATATACCTTCAAACAAACACAATGCATAGTGGAAACTGTATAATAATTTCTCAGCGACCCTGGAATGGAGCAGAAGGGCTCCTAGGCCTCAGAGAAGTTGATTAATATCTGTTCAAATAAAATAGCATTTCCTTCTTGACTCTTTCTTCAGGAGGAATAAGCTGAGATGCCAGTTCATGGTTTCTATGACCCAGGCACCCAAATATATAAAGTTTCATGATATTTTCATAATAATGAGGGTTGAAAAATAGATGGCTTTCTCTACTCTCTTCGCCAGGTTTTTCTCAGAATTGGTTGACCCACAGCTGAATTTTCTGGATAATGTGAGAGTACTGAGGAGAGAAACTGAGAGCCATTAGTCTATATGGGCTTTAGTACCACACATCCCTGCGATCCTTAGTAAGGACACTGTGAAGCAGAGAGCCCAGGAGGTCTGAGGATCACAGGACACCACTCAGAAATTCCTGCTATGACTGCAGAATTGTAGAGTGGGCAGCAGAGTTTTGGGATGACCCCATAGACTCATACAGGAGCTGGACTCTCAGGGAAGGGATCATTTGACTTATTCTCTCATCCCCCACTAAACATCTTCTTCCAGAGAAGTGTCGAGGGCACTACACAGGAAATGGTGTGAGAGTCATTTTATAGTGTGTCAAGATAAGAATTTGTGCACCTAATCTTTTTCGTATAATAACATAGGATTTGTATGTTCAATCCAAAGGATGCTTAGAAATTATTGCATTCTATTAGTTGTAATATTTTCATATGAAAATATGAGTAGTATAGTATGATGATGGAGGGTTCAGAATCTGAGATAGGGAATTTGGAGCAAAACCCTGTATCTCCCATTTATCAACTATATGTCTTTGGAAGAATTTAAAAAAGCTCATTGGTCTCATTTTTTTCATCTGTAAAAGGAAGTAACTTTAACATCTTTCTTGTAGGGATGCTATGATGCCTAATGGGATAGTTACCATAAATCTCTTAGAAGAGTGCTCAGCACCTAGATTCATTCAATGCATGTTAGCTGCTTATTATTTTATCTTATAAGCTTCTTAATGGCAGAGACTATAGATTTACTTCATTCAACAAGCAATTGTCAGCCACGTACTATGTGCCATGCACGGGAGTTACAGAGACGGCTAACACACCAGTTCCTGACAATGAAATGTAATGAAGACAATCAGGTGCATTTTTACATATACTGAGATGAATATTATATGATATATATGGAAGATAATAAGAGAACCCAGAGTGGCAATGGTTAGTTTTACCCAAAGACTCAAGAAGGATTCAGTCTTAATGTTTAAGAGACATATGCCAGATTGACAAGGCAGAAAGAACTTTCTGAAGGAAGTATATATCTTTTCTATGTCAAATAATAAGCACAATAAGTAATATATATACACATATATATGCAGAATGCATATACACATACATACATATAAACACAGAATATATGTATATGTGTGCATGTATATTCAAGACTGAACATATGTGTATATAAATATGTATATATGTATTTCAGATCATTAAGTCATTTTTGAAAGAGCAGATTTTAAACTTCCCAACATAATTACATATTTGCCAATCTATGTTTATCTTATACATTTTTAGTCAAAGTTAAGTAAGTACAAATTTACTATTGTCATATTTTCTTGGAGGAAGTTCTTTTAAGTATTATCTGGTATCTTTTATTTCTACAAATGCTTTTATCCCTTGAATTTTTCTTGATTTTTCTTTTTTGCTTAATGTTGATATCGACAGTACCTAACAACACCAATTCTGATATTGTTGCCAGCTTTATTGGATTTATGTGGTGTATCTTGTTTTATCCACTGGGTTTCAACCATTGGACCATTTTGTTTTAGATATGTCTTTTTCATGAAGTATATGGCTGGATATCTTTAAAATCCAGTGTGATAATCTCTTGCTTTTAACAGATAAGTTTGATTCACTTACAATTACTTTCGTTACTCCTTTTTGGATGTTTTTCTACCCTTTTTTAATGAAATCTTTTTTCTCCTTACCAATAAATAGTATTAGTGATTCTTGAAGTAAATATCCATAGTTAATGAGTATTATAATTTTTTGAAAGTCTCAATTATGTTTTTATTTCTCTTACTTTTTATTTATTTATTTTTTGTGTATGTGGTAATAGTGCTGAGGATTGAACCTAGGGCCTTGAGCATGGGAGGTAAGTACTCTACGTCTGAGCTACATTCCCAGACCTATTTCTATTACTCTTTATTATGGGCTGAACTGTGTTCCCCAAACCCCAAATTTACATGTTAAATCCATAATCCCCAGTACTTATTGAGGTAACTGTCTTTGGAGATAGGGTCTTTAAAGTGGTAGCTAAGCTAAAACAAGGCTATTAAGATGGGCCCTAGTCCAATCTGACAATGTCCTTATAAAAAGAGGGAATCTGGATACACGAACAAACACCCAAGATGTGTGTGCATAGAGGAAACACCATGTAAGGATATTGCAAGAAGAAAGCTATCTGCAGGCCAAGGAGAAAGACCTCAGGAGAAACCAAATCTACCATCACCTTGCTCTTGGACTTCTAGCTTCTAGAATGGTCAGAAAGTTAGTTCCTATTGCTTAAGCCAGCCAGTCTATGTATTTGGTTATGACAGTCCTAGTAAAGTAATACAGTCTTGAATGATAGTAATAATGGGTATAGAAGTCTTCAGTCAAATCTTTTCCACTTTAGCATTTTGAGGATGTCTTTTGTCTTCTGGAAGAGATGACTGCTCATAAATTGCCTGTTATCAGTCTCATTGTGGTTCTATGGTAGACAGTTTGTCCCTTTTCTCTAGGAGCTTTGAAGATATTCTTTGCATCTAAGATGTCATATACTTTTAACTTAATTATAGTTATCATCATTTGGCCTACTGGTATTTTCAATCTGAAACCAATGGTCTATCTTCCATATTGAAAACTCTCATCCATTATGTGTTCAAATATTGTTTTCTCACTCTTCTCTAGAAGCGAGCCACTAGCAGATAGCCTGGCCCAACTCCTAGTGGCATAGCTCTTCTACTCTCCTGTTGTTGTTGTTAGGTGCCTTTGAGTCAATGTCTGACTCATAATGACCCTACCTACAACGGGCAGAACAGTATCATTAGTACTTCTCTGCTATTCATAGGGTTTTCAATGGCTAATTATTTCTTGAGAGTGGGTTGCTGGGTCTTTCTCCCAAGCCTACAATACCAGGTGTTCCCAGATGGTCTCCCATCCAAGTACTAACCACAGCCACAGTAGTACAGCTGCAGGCATTCTCTTCTGGAATGTTTTAAAAATCTCAATTTTAGGCAAGAGGTAGTGTGACTTTAAGCTTCCCTTCATGGATAGGAGAGTTCTGTCTCAGACTCTCAATTTTAATGCATGAAAATCAAAGCTAATCCTCTGCTGTATTTGGAATTCATTGCCCCAGAAATTCAACTGCCAGCTGTCTAGGCTGGCCAGGTGAAGAGTCTTGTGGGCCACACATTTAACCTCTGATTGCTGCTGTGTGTTTTGTTTCTATTTCTTGATCAAAGAACTGCTTACCTTTCTTTAAAAAAAAACATTGTTTTTGAAAACCTTTTATTTTGAAATAATTTTAGACTTAAAGAAGAGTTTCAGAGCTAGTCCAGAAAGTTGTATACTTTTTACTGGGCTTCCCATAATGTTAACATCTTATATAACACAGATAGGTTTTTAATATGTTCCTTCTTGTAGTTTATCTCTTATTTCTGTGTATTTGGCACTCAAAGGCAATGAAAGCATGAATTCATTGAGCCATCCTGACCAGAAAGTCTGAGCAAGGAATCTTCCCATTGACTAACTGCTTAATCATCCATCCAGTCATTCTACAAGTATGTATTAATATTTAATATTGTTAGTTAAGACATAGTAATGGTCAAAACAGACAAAATATCTGCCTTTGTGCTCATAAAATGTTAGTGTTGGAGACAAAACAAAAAAGGTAAAAATGGCAATATATATAGTGTGATATATAGTAGTTAGTGCTAGAGAGAAAAATAAAGCATGGAAAGAGGATAAGAAGTGTTGGGGCCTCTCAAAAAGTATTTTCAGTATTAAACATGGCAGTTTGTAAGGCCTCATTGATAGGGCTGGAGTTTAGCTCAGTTGGTAGAGGGCTCTCTCTGTGTTGATTTCCAGCACTGCAGAAATGGGAGAAGAACCTGGCAGCCCACTCCTGGAACAATCCTGAAACAATCAGACTTTGAAAACCCTAAGAATAGCAGAGAAGCACTGCCATGGTGCCAAGCATGACACAGTATTGGGGAGTGTCTTGCTCTGTTGTACATAGGGTCAGTATGAGCTGGACCCAACTTAATGGTACCTAACAACAGCAACAAGGCCTCATTGACAAGGACAATTGAACCAAGAACAGAAGGATGTGGTCATGAGCCACACAGCTATCCTGGAGAATAATTATCTTCAAAATAACCTTGAGAACTAAGCAGTAGGACCATAAAGAAACTGAGGTTCACAATAACTAACTAACTTGCTTCTGCATACAGTCAGTAAATGGAAGAACTGTGATTTGGGCTCAGGTCTTCCTCACCCCAGAGCTTATGTTCCTATCTGGTTGGTTAAGCACAGATGTATGAAGAGACATACACATCCCTTCAAACAGTGTATTCTGGTCCTTTTACTCACATAACTTAGTGCTAAGCCATGATGTTCTCATAAACTTTTCAAGAAAACCCTAGAAGTCTATTTATAGAGTACTTGAGGGTTTTCAACAAGATGTTTTCATTAAACTAGCTGAGCTTCATAAAACATGATTTTGACCTTTCTACGCAGTGGTCCAGGAGGAGCTTGAGTGGTCATGGCCAGCCTGGGAGATGGCCAGTGCCTCTGTGCATCTGTCAGCTCCCACAAGAAAAGGAAGCTAATAATTCTTTCGAAGTGTATTTGTGCTTATTTTGCTATCTTGGGGCACTTTCATCAAAATATATCATGAAAAAGGAGCTGTTATGAGACAATCCTCCTGATGGTTACAAAGAGGACTGAGAACCAGTTTATGCTGTGAAAGGTTTGTATTACAAGGGGATCTTAAAAGACAGCACATATAATTTGTTTTTGAAAAGGAATGCAGTAACATGAACCTGTGTCCAGGAAGAGCTGTCATAGGGTTGTTGTTATGTTTGAGACTCTCCTAGTCAGTTTAAATGTAGATCTTGAATGTGATCTTTAGGAACTAGATTCAAGTCTTGGATGATGTCCCTATTTGACATTTACCCTTTCTACAAGTGATTATTATTATTATTTTTTGTCTAGAAGGTTGGAGCCTGCAGCGGTAGACATGTGGCATCCGATCCCATCAGATCTCGGAAGCTAAGCAGGGTCGGGCCTGGTTAGTACCTGGATGGGAGACCGCCTGGGGACACCAGAAGCTGTAGGCTTGGGAGAAGGACCTGGCAACCCCCTCCCCAAAATCAATCTGCCATTGAAAACCCTATGAACAGCAGAGAAGCACTGACAATAGTGTTTCCCCTGTTGTACAGAGGGTCACTATGAGTCGGATACCGACTTGACGGCACCTAACAACAACAACAGAAGGTTGGAAGCAGATTCCTCCTAGGGGAATTAATGGCTTCTGCAGGGTAAACCCCAAGCCACCATCACAAAATTAATCAATATTTCACTGTCACTCTTACACTTGTCCTTTTTCCTTACTTCTCACTTTCATCAGCCCATGTCCTTATGTACTCAGTGTTATACCTTAGTTCTTATTTCCATGAATTCTTCCACCAGGATAGTTTTGCTCCAGTGAAATCTTTGCCTAAAAAGATATTTCTCTCATCCTTGCATATCGAAGTCTTGCTCCATACATAAGTCTTTACTAAGGGGCTATCCATTCTATGTCTTCCTAAACCTCCAATTTTGGTTGTTAAATGCCATCAAGTAAGATTTGATCATAGCGACCCTATGTACAACAGAACAAAACACTCCTGGATTCTAGGCCAAGCACATGATCATTTTTATTATTAAGCCCATTATTGTAGCCACTGTGTCACTCCATCTAGTTGAGGGTCTTCCTTTTTCTTTATTGACCTGTCACTCTGCCAAACATAATGTTCTTCTCCAGGGATTGGTCCCTCCTGACAACATGTCCAAAATATGTAAGATGCAGTCTAGCCATCCTTGCTTCCTGGGAGCTCTCTGGTTGCACTTCTTCTAGGATGGATCTGTTGGTTTGGTTCTTTTGGCAGTCCATGGTATATTCACTATTTTCTCCTAGTTAAAGTTAATTATTCTTGTTTCTGTGTTTTCAAAGAGAAGGAGAAGGGGTGAAGAGATAAAGGGAGAGGGAAAGGTAGAGGAAGAAGAAGAGAAAGAAAACAAAGAATGAGGAAGAAAAGAATAAGAAAGGAAAAGGGGGCAGAGGAGAGGGACAGGAAGGAGAAAAAGAAAAGGAGAAAAACAGTTATAATAGTAGCGTCACTACTAACACGGTTTGCCTTCAACAGGCCCAAAAGCATGACTTTTCCCTTTCTGTCTCTCAGAGGCTCAATACTGTTTTGTACACAAATACATGTTCACTAACTTCTTGTTTACTCAAGACAACAGATGAAGATTATTAGCAGGGATTACACTGATGGTTATTGTGAAGTAAGTGAAGTTCTGCCTGAGTTCTAGAAATCATTGGTCTTCTAAGTAGATGAAATGGTCCTGCAATAATCTTGTCTCATACAATTGGCTCAGAAATCTCATATTTGTCCTTTTCCCATTTCAATGTTTACCCTAATGTACACCTCAGATCTAGCTGAATTTTTTAAAAAGTCTCTAGTGGTGGACTCTGTAGTTTTGTTGAGACTGTGTATTACACCAGCATTGAGTAATAAACATAAACTCTGGAGTCTATTGCCAAATTTTTTATTTAGCAAAACAAGTTTATTTTTAGAAAATAAATGTTTACCTTTCTCTGTGTTTTAAAATGTGGACAAAACCTCTCTCATAGGCTTTTATAGGAATTAAATGAAATGATAGGACATTAACACAAAAACTAACTCAGAGTAAGAGCAAAGTAAAAGGTATAATTATAATTATAATGGCAAAGGATGATCTCCCTTCCTGAGGTGATGTCAGAAATGAGCTGTTCTCAGTGGGCCCATTTGCAGCCCATGTACCTAAACCATGTGAGCAGGTCAGGCAAAGCTGTTCTGAAATTGCTCCTGTTTCTTACAGGACCTTTTCTGATGTATGTGATCAGCATGATTACCTGTTTCTGCTCCTGGTTTCCTTCCAATTGAGTGAGGACATCTGGGCTTTGGTAGCAGTTCTTAGCCACCCTGAAAATACAGCTCTTGAAAGAATGAAACTAGATGTGGGGCCTCAAAGAAAACACAAAAATGGCATTCTAAATATTCATTTTTTAATTTTTGAAATAATTTTACACTTACAAAAAGTTTCAAAAACACAACAAATAATGCCAATGTGCTTTGTGTCCAAACATGCCAAATACTAAGACTTTTTTCACATAACTGTCACACAATGATAGAATTCATGAAAATAACATTGGTACTATGCTAGTATTTTATCTATAGCCCTAATGCAAATTTCTTGAGTTGTCCCACAAATGTCTGGTTTTCCTGGTCTAACATTCAATCTAGCATCACAGATTATTTTTCATGCTCATACCTCTTCGGTTTCTTTTAATCTGGCATGCCTCTTAAGTCATTCTTTTAACTTGATATTTAATATGTGACCTTAACACCTTTGAGGGGCTGGGATTTAGCTCAGTTGGTAGAGCACTGCTCTGCAGTCTCTGAGGTCCCGAGTTCAATTCCCAGCACCACAAAAACGGGAGAAGGACTTGAAAATCCACTCCCGAGGCAATCCTGAAACAGTCAGCCATTGAAAACCCTGGGAGGGTCGCTATGAGTCAGATACCAACTCGACGGCATCTAACAACAACAACAACAACAACACCTTTGAGGAGAACATGCCAGCTATTTTGCACTATATTCCTTGATTAGTCTAATGTTTCCTCATAATTAAATCCTGGTTATGTAATTTTGTAAGAATACCATATAAATGATATTATGTACTTCCCAATGCACTATATCAGGAGGCACATGATGTCTAATTGTCCCTTTATTGGTGTACAATTCCTCTTATTTTAGTGCTTGTAACTTGTTACATTATCCTAGACTTTTCCATTGAAAGCTTTTTCAAGTTGGCTCTTTAAATATTCTTTTAAAATATTCTCACTTCATTTGCTTACTTTTTCTTCTGAAGGTTGTTTCAAAACAAGAAAAAAAATCCCTTTGAATCCATTCCCATGAATCTAAGCAACTCTGTTGGTGACCCTGCCCTTTTAATGACTATGATTTAGCTGTGCCCACATGCTACTATATAAAACCTGTATGTAGGTGTTTTCCAGATAGGGTTTGTGTGTACGTTTGATTTTTCAATGACTACTATGTGGTCTGCCATTACTGGCTCTACATTAGTAGTTTCTTTGAAATATTTTGTAAGAACCCCAACAATGCAATTCCTTATGGCCTCTTGAGCTCTAAAACACACTCTGTCTTGTTTCTGCACTGGGTTCTATTTAATTAACATTTGATTTTGCATTGCAAGACCCTGATATACATTAGGAGGTCACCACCCAGACATTTATCTTTTAAAGTAACTGAACTGGTTATTTTTTTAAAGTTTCATCAGGTTAAAACAGTTAGCGATTTTTCTCCTTGCAGTGTCCCATCAGCCTGGACCAGACGGATAATAGATCAGTGTAGGTTCAGATGCATTACAACATTAGTCATCAATTAGGTTTAAACCAGCAGTGTAATATATCATTTATCTTGCCTGCCACGGTTCTTTTGAACATTTAATTTTTTAAGGCCTCTTAGAGTTTTTTTTTCTCTTCCTAACTGGCCTCCTGCCTTTTTCCTTTATGTCTTGAACACAGCCATCTCCTTAAGGAACAATAAAAATTAGATTTGTTTGACCTGTTCTCAGGGTTCGTTTCAGAGAGATGGATTTTAATAGCTTTGACTGGTTGGGCAGACAGCTTTTATGTAATATTCCAGACACTTATGCTCCGTCTTTTGCTGAGCCTCGAGCAGGTGTGTGTGAGAGAGGATGTTTCTGTGTGCCACTAAAGAGCTTCTTACTATTCCTTTCACATCAGATAATGCTCAGGGAAATTACTTACTCTTAGATATGGTGGGCATCTCATTAGGAGTTAAAGTCATTGGCATGTCTCTCTCCACCTAATAACTTCATTTTAATCTCCTGGATTCAGCATTGATTGCATTGTTAATGTTAAAGGGATGTTCTTTGCTCAGTGAGATTGACCTGGGTTGTGATAGGTTCTCTCTATTTTTTTCAACCTCCTCATTCTCTCTCTTCAGCCTCCTCCTCCTCCTCCTCCTCCTCCTCTTCTCCTCTTCTCTTCTTCCTTCTTCTTCTTTGCAGTACTTTGCTGAACCCATGGCCTTGTGCATATTTTGCAAGTGCTCTACCACTGAATTGCATCTCCAGACCTATTTTTCTTTTTCCTTTTTTTTAAACTTTGAGATAGGATCTCATTAAAGTTTTGCAGCCTGCCTCTTGCCTTGAACTTGTGATCCTCCTTCCTCTACCTCATGAGCTGCTGGCATTACAGGAGTCTGCCACCATTCCTGGCTCAGAAATACCTTCTTCAGGAATATTCTGATTCAAGGTTGAGACATTTTCTCATTTCAAGGTAGACAGAGGTCATGGAGAGAAGAAGTGTTTGGAGCCATACTACCCAGGGTTTGAATTCTGACTGAGCCCTTTATTAGGTGAGCTGCTGTCTGGCTTTGAGCTGGTGAAGTGACCCTACCCTTCTGAGTCTCGGGGTCCATATTGCTAGAAAAATAACACTTACCTTACCATGTACTTGCCTGTCCTGAGCAAAAGCATGGAAGACTATGAAATGCCTGAACCCCCACCCTGAAAAAAATTCAAGGATTTGTTTTTATTCTAAATTCAGATTTTGCTTTCCAAGGTAGAGGTAATAATATTCATGCCAAAAATATGTACTAAACATCTGCTTGGTACTAGATATTCTTCTAGGAAGGCAGCAATGGACAAAACAGACAAAGATTTTGGGCTTTATGAGGTTAAATTCTTATGAGGGAGATAGTAGATATGTTAGATAGTGCTAAGCACTAAAGAGAAAAAGATAAAGCAGGGTTGTTGGTATTATTAAATAACATAATATATAAAATGTTTCTATCTGGTGTCTGGTAGATAATTAATTGGTTGTTCATAGTATTTTGTTATTTTATGCATTTATTCAACATCTGTGAAAACCACACTTTAGCTTAAACACAGATGTTGTAATTCTTGAGTGCTTCTGGAACTTTGAGGCATAAAATTCATTCATTCATTCTTATATTTGTTGAGCTCCTATTTTATACCAGGAACTTTACTAAAAGCTGGAAAATGTAAATGAGTGACTAGGTTGCGGTGTGCAAGTTGCCCAGAGTCTAATGGACCCTCAACTATGAAGGAAGCCAAAGAGTCCTGGAGACAAGAGGAGAATTGGACTGGGGCCTGGAAGGAAATTGCCCTGGAAAGACAAGACAGAAAGAAGGACTACAGCAGGTTGATGGGTCTAGCTTGCTTTGGACATGTTTCTGGCACAATACACTTGCAGCATTGCATTGTATTGGGAAAAGCGGTGGCAAAACACCTCTTTAAAATATTGAAAAGTAAAGATTTCACATTGAAGATGAAGGTGCACCTGACTCATGCCATGGTATTTTCAGTAACATCATATGGTTGTGAAAGCTGGACATTGAACAAGGGAGACAGGAAAGAGTTGATGCTTTTGGATTATTGTGCTGGAGACAAATATTGAATATACCATGGACTGCCAAAAGAACCAACAGATCTGTCCAAGAAGAAGTGCAACCAGAGTGCTCCTTAGAAGCAAGGATGACTAGACTGCATCTTACGTATTTTGGACACGTAGTCAGGAGGGACCAATCCCTGGAGAAGGAAATCATGACTGAGAGACTGGAAGGTCAATGAAAAAAGGAAAACCCCCCCACTAGATCGATTGACACAGTTTCTGCAACAAGGGACTAAAACATAAATAAGATCATGGGCCTGGCACAGAATTGGGGGGTGTCTTTTTCTGTTGTACATAGGGTCACTATGAGTCAGGCCCGACTCAATGGCACCTAACAACAACAACAAAATAATGCTGATGGAATGTCTGTATGGATGACCCAGGCTGCTGAATGACTCCATCTAGTTTTTTAGCTGTTTCTCTGAAGCCACCTCAAGATTCAATATTATGAGACTAAAACCACATTGCTATTTTGGTAAAGGAGCCCTCAGGCCTCTGTTGGAGGAAGAGCTGTAAACTATTGGCTAACTTGAAGTTTCTTACGCTGGGAAAAAGATTCACTGAAGAAAAGGGATAAAACAAGCCAAGATTTTTATTGTATTTTAATATATTGAGATGACCCCATTTTCATCTTGATTTTTTCAAGAATTAGATGCTTAAATGTGGGTTTTGAAAAATATAGGGGTTTGTATTAAATAAATTTTGGCTTTGAAAATCTCACAAAATTAGTTCATCATTTTGTGCTCATTCATACAACTACTCATGTAGCCATCCATTTACTTATTTGTTATTCACCTGTTTTTAAGCATCTTTTTCCTTTTTGGCACTGTGCTATGTGCTGCATTATAACAAGACCTGGTTCCAGTATTCAAGAAGCTGGTGCTCCAGGTTGCATTTTTCAGAGATTCTTTACATTCTCTTTTACTTTACTAGAAGATATAATAATAACAAAATAATAATAATCTTCCCTCAGCCTTACTATATAGCCTAAGAACTATGAATGAGATAGGAGCACATAAGCCTTTTTGTTCCCATTCTATAGGGAAGAATATCAAGGCACTGGGAAATCTTGTGGGTGTCTCAGAGGGTCATTTCATGCCAGGTACTGGCCTGGGTGCTAGAAGTAAAATGTGGAGTGAGGATGGGGGGTGATCAACCATTTCAGTTCCCATGAGATGGTTCCAATTTTAAAATGAAAAACCTAGCATCCTGGAAAACCCTTCAATCTTGGGCAGACCAAGGTAACTCATCACCAAAGATGTATAAAATTGCTCCCACATCACGGAACACTAAGTGTCGTGCCAGGTACATAAAGGAGGTCATTAAGATCTACTGATTTGTATTAAAGCAAATGAAAAAATCACACCAGAACATTTCATTTCTTTTCCACAAATATCTGAAACGTATTTGGTGTGCTTGTTCATGAAGGCCCAGGTTTAGTTGGGCACTAAATAGGCAGTTTCTGTGAGACATTGAGGATGAGATAAAAAAATATTGTGCAGAATTGTGAGGCTAAAAAGGCCAACATAGGTCTTTCCCCTTCATTTTCTGAGTGCTTAGTAGCAAGTGCAATGACCCCAGGCTATTCTTTGATGAGTATTATTACTTTGTGTATCTTTGGAGAAATTTTTGTGGGAGTGGAAAGGGGGTTGGAGGTAGAGGGAGAGAAAATTCCCTGATGTTACTAGTCATGAATAAATCATTTTGCATCCATACAACTCTATATTTCATAGAGAAGATAACTCCTTGTCTTTGTTTACCTTTTCAAAATAGCATTATTCAGGCTGGAGATGTAATTCAGTGGAAGAGTACCTAGTATGCCTGGAGCCCTGGGTTCAGCTCATAGCAATGCAAATAAATAAAACAAGCATTATTCTGTGTCTGTTCCTTTTGAAAAAACTGATGACCAGGTCATTTCTCCAAGAGAAGAGAATAGTAGACTAGGAAAAACAGAAATCTCCGATCTTTGATATAATTGGAAGTGTTAGGCCAGCTCATTTCTCTCCTAGGGTCACAGTGCTTCCACTTGGAGAAAGGCATGGCTATGTATGACTCAACCCCTTTCAGAGAGGTCAAGAAGGCAAATAGTTTCCCCACCCCTTAAAAAATGTCCTGACTGTAGGAAGGAAAGCTCAGGTGACCATCACTCTGTGCTGAGGCTATACTCTTTAATCAAAAAATAATCCTGGTCCTGGGATTAAATCATTTATGATTATGGACAGATAGCTTAACTTTACTTAATTAAAGTTTTCGCATCTACATTTTGGGGGATCAAAATACTACAACAAAATGTTGTTGTGAGGATTAGAGATAACGCAAGTAAAGCCTCCAACACACCATCAGACCTTACAAAAGATGAATAAAATGACTAGAGACTTTGACTTTTACCCCAAGGATGCTAAGCTTTGACTTTAATGAGACAACTATTTTCATCAAGGTTATATTCTCACTGAAGGATCAAATGCTGTCTGGAGCAAACACTATTGATCTAATTTATATTTTTTATTAAATTTCTATACAACACAGATCAGTATTTCTGATTTTTCCCATTCTAATCTTATTGGAATCAAATATTTCTTTTTAAACTCAAAAATGAATATTTGTTAGTCAATTGGTATTTTTCCATGTCAGATTGAATGATAATAGCTTCTGCTGCTTCAAGTTTTCTTTTTCGAACATTAATTGCACAAAATCTAGCTTCCAAATCTATTCTTTTTAAAGAATATAAAGTTATTTATATTGACTTGTAGTCAGGAACACATTATATTTTGTGTGGTTTTGTACATTACCAATTATATTCTCTGCTGAATATTTCTATAAGTAGTGTTCATTAAGAATCATGTAATCATTTAACATAAAAGACCAAGGAGGTAAATGCTACCTGTATGCTTCTAAAGCAAAGAAGAAAGAACATTAGGTTAGCAAGCAGGTGGTATGACATGAATTAGGGTCAAAATAGTGGGTTCAAAACTTTCTACTTCACCTCTAATCCCTCTCTCTTTCCTCCTTCACCTGAGACTGGTCTCCCAACACTGGATATTCAGTTGAGTCCTATCTGGTTTTTCTTTCTTTCTTTTTTTTTTCCCTCTCTTTTCTTCTCTTTTCCCTTTCTTTCTTTTTTTCTTTGTTTGCTCCCACAGGAATTATTGGAGAGAAGGGGTACATTAAAGTGCTTTATATCCTTGTCAGTTTTTTCTGTGTACTTCAAGCTCATTGCTAGCCTCTGTCTGCTCTCCAGCTGGGCTTGCATGTGAATATACAAAAAATTTGTTTTAGCAAAAAGTTTGTTTTGAACAGATGTTTGTGGTAAAGAAAAAGACCCAGTGTTGACCAAGGACCTCAGCATAATGCCTGACATTGTGACCCTGAATGCACAGGACTTCATATCTCTGTCTTCTCCCTTTGATTTCTTCCCTTCCTACAGAGACGGTATGGCCTAAAGAAAGGACCATGGCTTTGGGACCAGACTGATCTTAGCTGTGCATTCTTAAAAGAATTATTTTACTTCTTTTAGCTTCAATTTTGTTAGCAATAAAATGGGGTGGAAAATATTTCTTATATGCACGCATTGTTCCAAAGAATAAAAACAATATCCGTAAAACATTCACCCATGTGCTGGGAGATAAACACACCTCCTTCCGGCACACAATTTAAGAAGCAACTCAGACAATAGTAAATAATAATTAATTAAGTTATTAGAATTGTGGTGACTACAATGAAAGGAATGTTATAAAAGAATAACAAGAATATAAGGTTGTTGGGTGTGGGGAATATCACTTGAATTGTGGTACTGACTGTATGATGATTATGCCACATTTTTATATATGTGTGTATGTGTTAGCACATATGTGTACGTTAAGTGTGTATATGTATGTGTGAGTATGTTTAGAAAGTGGATTCAAGTGTAGTCTTTGGAATTAAGTAGTCATGAGTTGGAATCTTAGCTCTTCCACCTATAAGTGACTTTCAGGAAAGTGCTTAATTTTCTAAGTCTCAGTTTCTAATCTGCAAAATGGGAATTACAACCTATCTTCCTCCTAGAACTATCATGAAGATTTTCCTCCCCTTCCTCTTTGTTCCTAATCTTTATTGAGTGCTTTCAATTTACAAGCTTCACATATCCAGTGTCTAACATGTATGCAATCCCAACAGTAATTCCATGAAATTGGGGCTACTATATTAATATCCTGAGGAAACTGAGGCAATACGAGGCTAGGCAACATGTCCAAGGGTAGATATTCTTGAGTGATGGAGTAAGTCAGAATTCCAAACTAAAAATCCAACTCATAAGGCCATATGTTTTACACACACTAATTGCAAAGAGGGATAACTCTTATCACGTTTTTGTTTTCTCCAACAAAAAGATAGGAATTTGCACTATTCCTACCCATCTGCCCCAAACCTACAGGACACAATTAGTGCTCTATAAGTTCGTCATGAACAGATGACTGGAGTGGGCCTGGCAAATATAGTTACGTTATAGAGGTGGTAGGCAGAGGTAGGAAGAACTAAGGACCCTCCCCCTACATAGAACCTTCAGAAAGCCTTTCAACACTCTTGATTGCTATGGGTTCTGACAAATCTATGAAATATGGGCTCCATCCAGCTGCTTGCTCAGTCCATGTCTGGATAGATGCCAGAAGCCTATTTGATCAGCTTTGAGCAGCAGTAAGGTAGTTAAGGCTGAGCAGAGTGCAGTGGGCTGAGAAAATGGGTAAATATTTTATAGAGTGTACTGTAAATAATGTATACATTCAGAGAAACAAGGTGAATCTTTTATAGGCCTAAGCCCCTGTTAAGTCTGCAATTAAATGCTGGTGCTGGAAGAAATAAAAGCAGGTCCTAAATCCTGCTTCCTTGCTGAGAATCAAAGGCTTGCCAGTAAGCTCTAAGTAAGAAGTTCAGTCTCTGTACCCTGATGCTGAATCACTCAAGTTTAGTATCTTTATGTAAAGAGAAATCCCTCTCCATTATCCTAATGCTACTCACAGAAGTACATTCACAAACATTTATTTATTTATATTTATACCTTTTTAAAATATACTTTTATATTGGAGCATCTATGTGAGACTTCACATAGATTTATTTTAGTCCTTACAGCAATTTAATGAAGTGCACACAGTAGGCACACAATAAATATTTGAAAATCTGCTTTGGGCCAGGCCCTCTTCTAGGTGATGGGGTATCACAAGTCTGAAGTGTGCAATCCAGTGTTAGGAGATAAATAACAAATAAGAGCTCTAGATGAAGAAAAGTGCTGGGAGAAAAATTAAGCAGAGTAAGGGGAAGAGAGAGTTCTATAGAGAGGCCACTTTGGTCAGGTGACATTTGAGCAGACGGAGTGTGTTGTTAGTGGGTTCTGGTAATTTCAAGGGATCATTGTAAAAGTTGTTTTGTGTAGCCCAGATCAGGACCAAGACATTCATTCTCTAGCTTCTAGAAGCTGTCCTGGAAATTGCACTCCACTGAAGGGGCTACCTTGATTAAGGTTTGCCCTACTCTCTAGGAGCAGTCCACATAGTTCTATATAGATGTCATGGCTGACGATGGAGAGCCTAGCACTGGGGGTGTATGAAGCACCAATAGCCTTGGTGTGCCCCACCAGTACAACAAACACTTTAATTTGTACTTGTGTTAGTCAACTTTCCATCATTTTGACACAATACCAACAACAAGGAGGAAAGATTTTTTTTTGGCTCATGGTTTTAGAGGTTTTGGTCTATGGTGGGTTGGTCCCATAGCTTTTGGGCCTGTGGCTAGGCAGCATATCCCCTCGGGGAGCACATGGTGGAGGAAACTGCCTATCTCATGGAGGGTGGTAAGCAGAGAGAGAGAGAGAAGAAGGAGCCAGAGGTGCAAACATCCACTTCAGGGGCACATCTTCAATTATCTAGCTTCTTTCCATGAGGTTCTACCTATTAAAGGTTTCACCACCTCCCATAGCACCACAGGCTGGGGACCAAGCCATAAACACATGACCTTTGGGGGGCATTGAAGATTCAAATAATAGCAGAAATGTATGGGTCAGGATGGGAGTGGATGGGAATATAGTAGCCATTGCAATATCTCAGACATTTAAGAGGCTTAGGGGAAAGAGTAATTATAAGGATTATCCTTATAATTGTGGCTGAGCATAATCAATGCATTGGAAAAATATAATGAAGACATGGGTGAATAATCACTGATTTATGGCACAAGGTAAAATTCAGAGGTCCTTCTTGGCAGCATGTGAAGAAGCTGTCACTACCGCAGACAAAGGGCAGAAAAAACCTGAGTCTCAGGTCCAGAGCTTAATTCTAAAGGTAGCAGAGATATAGAGAAGATTGAATCCTCAACCACAAGTAAGATGGCCACACCAACTCAGGCCTCTGAATGGGCAATGTGGGATCCTGTGACTTGGAGTAGAAATATCTATAGTGATTTCATGTAAGAACTTTGAAACCCCAGATGTCTCTGGACCTATATAACTGCCATACAACCCAGCTATACTATTACTGATAATATATCCAAAGGGAGATAAGTCATCATACCACAGAGACACCTGCATCTCCATATTCAGCGCAGCAGTCTTCACAATAGCAAGGATATGGAACCAACAAAGGTGTCCATTAACAGAAGAATGGATAAAAAAGTGATGGTACATATATACAATGGCATACTACTCAGCAATAAAAAATGAAATAATGTCATTTGTAGCAAATTGTATGGAACTGGAAAACATCATCTTAAGCAAATGAACACAAGCTCAAAAAGAGAAATACCATATATTCTCACTCATATGGGACCTGAATTTTACTTAAAGGAAGAAAAAATCCTATACATAAGTTGATATATAAAAAATTCACAATTAAACTTAGTGAAGAAGGGATAATATAAAGAGTAGAAAGGAGAGAGGGAACTAAAGATTTGGAAGGTGAGATGGGGAGGTTAATCAATGTAGAGGGATAAAGAAGGAGAAGATAATGTCAATGTAAATGATGGAACTTCATGAGTATCTTGGAAAAATAGGGGACCATAGCCCAAATATGCATATGATTTTTACTACATATTAGTGAAAATGTTCCATAAACTTTGTAAGTTGATAAAAGTGTAACCAAAAGTGATACAATAATTGCATAATGGAAAAAATCAAGGCTGTATTACTCTGTACCCCACCATCATTTACCAATAAAAGGAGAAAAAGAAATGTCATATTAGTCCTTGTTAAATAATAGTGCTCGATCTTTACTTGACAATAAGGTAGATGCCTGTGCCTTGCAAAATAAAATCCCTGCCCTTTACCTACCCCTGATGCTCACTGAGGATCCACCTCCATGTCTCCTCATGGCCAGCAGGCCAGAAAATATGCCAAGTCATAAGATAATCAAGCTAAGGAAGTGCTGGTGCTGCTAAGAGAGAAGGATTACACCCTGAAACAGCTAAAGGATTCAGATAGCATAAGCCATCAGAGCTGAGAAGGCATGTTTTGAGTTGGATCCAAACAGTGAAGGACCAAGGAACACAGGACATCCAATGGGATAACCGATAGTTACTGGAATGCCAACACCATGCTAAAATATAGCACAGAGCACTTGAGGAAGGTCCCCAGGACATGATGTTAGCATTCTGCTGCAATGGCTCCTGGAAGCTTCATAAAAGTGTCAGCCAATGCTAGATGAAGGAGAACTGACAGGAGGGCCATGGCAGATAGAAGGGATCAGAAAGAAGTGGACATGTTAGAGTGGACATACAAGTAAGGGCAGGAAATTCAGTAGTCCATTACATTTTGTAAGAGGACTCACAGGGCACTCTGTTTACCAAAACAATGGGCAAGATGTGGACAGAGAACTAGTATTGTTGAAAAGCTCCTTTGCCTGTCCTATGTGAGTCTGAGCTGGGATAGTATCACAAAACTGGGTCCCTGACAGCAATGGGGATGGTAGAATACCAAAATAATAAGAATCACTTGGTGGTCATTAATCATTAGAAGCAAGGTCAGCATAGCGAGGTCAGTGTAGTAAAGTCAGGAGGGTCCAACCCACAGAGAGCCATGAAAACAGTTAACAGAACACAGTATCTCTAAGGAGAAGCTGGGGGCATAGGCAATATTGCTATTTCCCAATCTATACTCAAAGTAATACAGAATAAATGATCAGAAGAATCTTTAGTTTCTGGACCTGAGTTAGTATTCGGATTCAGAATCCACTGACTGATGAAGAGGCCATATCCTTGGCATAAAGAACCCTATGATCCCAAAGAAGTACATTTGGCAATGATCTCAGAACCAAAGGAACATACAGCCTTTTACTTGAGTAATTGTCTACTAGGAATGGAGGAATATGCAGGTATTTCAGGGACTGCTGATCACAGGTTCTTTGTTGACATTTCAGCTAGGAATCAGAAGCATTATCAAGGCCTCCCTGTTAAAATAGGAGCATACGGGAACCACTAAGTGGAGTCCTGGCCAAAGTCCAGCTCATAGTGTGTCCACTGGGCCCACAGACACATCTGGTGCATATTTTTTTGTCACTGAATCTATAATTGGAATGGATGTAATTGGCAGCTGGCAAAATCCCCACATTGGATCTTTGGCTTGTGAATAAGCTATTGAAGTAGGAAAAGATAAGCAAAACCTCTGAAACTAATTTTTTACTGGCCAAGATACTAATAAAAAATAATATTCAATTCCAAGAAGATGAAGGAAAATCTATAAAGGAAATTATGTTGTTGTTGTTGTTGTTGTTAGTCACTGTTGAGTTGGATCTGACTCATAATGACCCTATGTACAACAGAATAAAACACTACCTAGCACTGTGCCACACACATGATCTTTTTATGTTTGAGCCTAGTGTTGTAGCTATTTATGTTTCTTCTCATTTCGAGTGTCACATAGCAAAAGGAGGTCCCAGGGGCTTTACTCCATTCCCATCATTAAGGTGAACTCTACTCTGAGGAAGCAACTCTTCCCCAGTCATTTCATGAATGCTGTCCAGCCTGGGGGGGGGCTCATTTTCCAGCACTGTATCTGACAGTGCATCTCTGCTATCCATATATTAAAATGCTAATTGTTTGGGGAGTGGGCTGCCGGTTTCTTCTCCCTAGTCTGTCTTAGCCTGGAAGCTAAACTGAAACCTGTCTACCATGAGTAGCCCTGTTAGTATCTGAAACACTGATGGCATAGTGTTCAGCATCACAGTAACATGTAAGGCTTCACAGCATGACAAGCTGGCAGACATGTGAAGGAGAGGACATTATAATCATCCATAAACACTTAAAGGATGCAGTGGTGGTGATCCCTATCATGTTCCCATTTAATTTATCACTCTGGTCCAATAGCATGGGATCTCATTCACAAGATCTATCTAGGCACTGCTGCTACCAAATGTTCTATCAGATAACATCAGAGGCCAACACTGAGCTTCTGATGCACCACTATTCCTTGAAGAAACCAATCAACTATGTAGAGTAGAGGTTTGAAGGGGCAGTGATTCATCTTGACTGGAACCAATAGATATTCTGGGTATAGTTTTGACTATGTCTGGAACTACTATTCAAGAATTTATAGAGGGACTCATTAACAAAAGGTTCTGTGTAATATATTATGCCAAGGAACCCACTTCACAATAAAGGAGGTAAGTTACTGGCCTATTATAGGATATTGTACAGCTCAGAATCTTCCACTTTGATAAGAGTGATGGAATGGCCTTTTGAGGCACAAGATTTGAGATAGGACCTTGCAAAGAAATACTTCATCTTCCAGGATGTAGTAAAAATGATAAACTGAGGACAATTATTTGGTACTATGTCCCCAGTAAGTAGACTTTGAAGGTTCAGGAACCAGAGAGCGAAAGTACAAATGTCTTGCTTACCACTAATTCTTATGATCTACTTGAAAAATTTGTACTTTTTATCTTCACTGCTTTGAAGTCAGCAGATTTGGACATCCTGTCTTCCAAAGAAAGAAATCTTATAGTGTGTACACTATAAGACTCCTATTACGCTTTAAGCTGCCACAACTATATTGTCACCTTGGGCACCTTTTGCCAAAGACCAACAAATAAGGAAAGAAATCAATACTTTTGTCAAGGTTCATTGACTTTAATGATTAGCAGGATGTGGGATAATTAGTAGGGGTAGAGAGGGACAGGTTTAGCATCTAAGAGACTTACTAGTGCATCTTTTGGTATCCCTTTGCCTACTGTTGATGGTAACGGGATATGATGAACAGGAACTCATGGATGAGAGTCCATATTCCCCCCTCACACATAAGCTATCCAGATCACCAGAGGTACTAGAAGATGAGGGGGGTCTAAAATGGGTAAGGAAAGGGAAATTATGAGTACCTGGTACATCTGGGAGATCACTTGCAAGTGTTAGGCACTAGTTCATTCTACTTATCTTCCTCTTGTAAACATCTCCAGGAAAATAAAACAATGAGAATCTCATAATTTATATCTGTGTCCAGTTGGGTTGATCTTAGTATCTAAAGCAAGTGCATCTGAGTGGCACAACTGTAGTGGATGTTGTGTTGCCCCAGATGCCCTGATTAGGAGTGAGGTCCTTATTCTCCCATATGCCCTGTGTCTGATGAGCATCTAAGCTGGAGAATTTTTTACAGAGGAGAGAGGCAATGAGGCTGTACACAAGAAAGAGGACACCTAACAGATTTCCAATGCCATCACAGAGTAGATTTGTAGTGAAGGTAGGATTTGAGCTCAAAGATAGTAATTCAAGAACAATTGTTATGGTTTTATTCTAAAATGTCCCCAAATGGTCATGTGTTTAGATGTTTAATCCCCACCTTGTGGCACTGTCCTGGGCAGTGATGGAACTTCGTGAGGTGTGACACAGCTTCGTGGAAGAAGGTCCCTGAGGGTAGGCTTTTGGAGGTTTTATGCAGGTTCCTAGTTCTGGTAGCTCTCTTTGCTTCTGATGTGCCATGATGTGAGGTTCTCTACCATGGGCCATGCTGCCTGCCCTGCCACCATGCCTTCCCTGGTGCCATGCTTTCCTGCCTCTGTGGACTGAGATCCTTTAAATGGTGAGCCCAATAGATCATTTCTCCCATAAGTTTGTTTCTGTCAGGTATTTTGCCACAGTAATGAACAAGCTGACATATACACCACCCAAGGTCATTCTGTGATCTTAAAAGGGCATTTTTGGCTTTGAGTGGTAAGCCCTGGTTTTTGCAATAGAGGAAACAAAGGCTCTATTAGAGCAAATGACTTGCCCAAGCCAAAAACTAGGTCTTCTAACTCAATGACTCAGACTCCTGATGTGCCACCATTTTCAGTACAACTCAACAAGCATTCACTAGCTTTGAGGTAGGTTTAAGTAGACAGGGTGTCAAAAACTTACTAGTGCCACTTCAGCACTCATCTTGGTCTTTCTGACTCCCAAAGCAGGGCTCTTGTAAGTGTGTCCTCTTCCTCTCCATACTAACAAGAGTGATTGAGGGCTCAGTATGGGTAAGTCCATGACAAATAGCTGCCACAGGTAAATGCTTAAAAAATACTTGCCATGATAAATGGAGAAAAGATTGAGGTTGTCCAAGATTTTACTTTACTTGGTTCTACAATCAACACCCATGGAAGCAGCAGTCAAGAAATCAAGAGAAGCATTGCTTTTAGAAATGCCGTTGGAAAAGACCTCGTTAAATTGCTCAAAATAAAGATGTCACACTGAAGACAAAGGAGAGCCTGACTCATGCCATGGCATTTTCAGTCCCATCATATGGTTCTGAAAGCTGGACATTGAACAAGGGAGACAGGAAAGAATCAATGCTTATGAATTATGGTGCTGGAAACAAATATTGAATACACCATGGACTCCCAAAAGAACTAACAGATCTGTCCTAGAAGAAATGCAACCAGAATGCTCCTTGGAAGCTAGGATGGCTAGATTGCATCTGACGTATTTTGGACAAGTAGTCAGAAGGGACGAATCCCTGGAGAAGGACATCATATTTAGGAGAGTGGTGGATCAATGACACAGCCTGGTACAGAACTGGGGAGTGTTTCGTTCTGTTGTACATAAGGTTGCTATGAGTCAGAAGTGACTTGATGGCACCTAACAACAATTGGGAATTTGAATGAAAGTAGCCAATTTGGTGGAAGGAGAGAGGGGTCAAGCGGGTTTGGGGAAGAACAAGGTGGCTTTATGGTGGAGAACATGGGCTTTAGGATGAAATATGCTTAGATTCAAATCCAGTTTCAGGGTCATTGGCTGGCTGGTGGACTTTAGGTGAGACTTTGAGTCTTAGTCTCCTTATTTTTTAAATGAAAAGTAGTAACACCCACCTCAGAGAATGGCTCTATTGTTAAATGGCATGATGCATGTCAAACACATACACAGGGCTTAACACAAAGAGTATTTGGTGGAAATCTCCACTTTTTTTCTTTACCCTAAGTTGTCTATGAATTCTTTTCTATGTTTGCTCTGCTAGTAAATGTGACCAGTTTGAGTCACATTTTCCTTCCCCTTTCACATCCACCCAAAGTATCATTTGCCCTCTTCCACTTACCTCTGGATCCTGTCCTGAGTATGGGGTCCTCGTTGTACACCTAAACTTGAAGCTCTGTAGGGTTAAGAAATCTGCCCAAGACCCATGGTTTGCAATTAGTGGTGCAAGGTTTCACACTCAGGTTATCTGACATCAGAACCTGTGCCTCCAACTCCAGTATCTTTGTATTGCTCTTTCTGCCAGCCCTGCTTCCCACCCAGGGACAGATTTTCTAGAAGCTACAGTCAACCTGGAGCTCCCTGCCAGGCTTTCTGTTCTGTTGCCTCCCTTCAAAATTCTGGGACTGATTTTTCTAAATCATTCAAATAAATAGTACCTGAAAGATACCAGTTGCTTGTTGCTGTTGTCAGGTGCTGTTGAGCCCAGTCAGACTCATAGCAACCCTTGTAGGGTTTTCAATGGCTGATTGTTTTGGGATTGTTTTGGGAGTGGGCTGCCATGTCCTTCTTCCATTTTTGTGGTGCTAGGGATCAAACCCAGGTCCTCAGACAGTGCGGAGCAGCCCTTTACCAACTGAGCTAAACTCCAGCCCCAAGCAATTACTTATTTGTGTCTAATTTGTGTTCCTCCACTAGAAAGTTAGCTTCAAGTAGGCAAGGATGATGACTGTTCTCTACTTTTTCTGCAGTTTCTGGAATCAGTGGCTGACATGATGCACGGTGGAGAGCTCATGAATGTTTTCAGAATGAATCCCACAGAGCTTACCATACATTTTATGCCCTATCCTTCAGCCCAGCTGGAGATCCACATCTAGGCTCAGTAACCAGACCTACTCCCCTGGTGACTGTACCTATTGAAAGAAACTTTTTTGCTAGGATTTCAAGTCTATTCCACTTTCTCTTCACCACTAGACCTCTAGGTTTGTGGTTGTAGAAGGAAGATAACGTCATAAACTGGATGTATTCCTTAGAACCCACAGTGATTCAGAGGGGGCTTGAGCCATACACAGAGCACATGGCCAATCCACTTGGCTATTCTCTCCCCAGATATTAGTTGCCATTGATGGAGCCCCTCCTAGGATGCTAGGCTAAAGATTTTATCACATGATTTCTTTCCTCCTCCTCCTCCTCCTTCTCCTCCTCCTCTTTCTTTTTCTTTCTTTCTTTTCTTTTTCTCTTTTTTCTTTTCTTTTCTTTTTTTTCTTTTCTTTTTTTTTCTTTTTGCAGTACTGGGAGGTTGAAACTAGGGCCTCACACAAGCTTTTTGCAAGCGCTCAACCAGTGAGCTTCACCCCCAGCCCATTTTTTACTTTGCATTTTGATACAGGGTCTTGCTAATTTACACAGGCTGTGTCTGGCCTCAAACTTGTGATCCTCCAGCCTCTGCCTCCCCAGCAGCTGGGATCAAAGGTGTCCACCACTGTGCCTAGCTTATCACATTATTTCATTGAGATCTTTTGAAAATCTTGGGGAATTAATATTGTATCCCAGTTTTGTAAATGAAGAAATGGAAATTCAGAGAGATAAATTAACTTTCCAAAATTACACAGTAAGTGGCAGAATTGGGTTTTGAATTCAGATGTAGTTGATTTCAAAGGTAGCATTCTTATCCATCTGGTAGAAGTGGGAGACAGTATCACTGGGCTTGCTCTGAGAAAGGACTTCTGTATCTAGGTAGCAGAGATGGGGGACAGAGGAGAGGAGAGAGGGCCCACGTTGACATTGTAACTACTCCACTCTTCAAACCCAGACTGGAGACTGCACAGGGCTCAGTGTGTGGCTGCTCCAGCTGTTCCCCTTTCTCACTCTCCCTGGGGCCCCCTGGAGTATGTCATATTTCTCTCTGACATTCTTGGAATATTTTATGATTCATTCTTGAAGCGCGAACTTTTTAACTCTTTTCCCATGGAAGGATTTCTGCTTCCTTAGCTACAGGCCTGTGTGGAAACTCACAGAACTTTGGAAAGCAGATAAGGAGAGACACTCGGAGCTCAGCCTCTTATTCATCTAATAAGCCTGACTTACTGGAATAGCTTATTAGCTTGTTCTGGACACCATCAAGAATGGAAGGGATCTCTCTCTCTCTCTCTCTCTCTTTTAGAAAAGTGACTTGGCCAAAGGCTTAGACAGAGATGGGAGCTCAGAGCTTGCTACTTTGAGTCCTAGAGTCTTTGCATTCTCACCTCATAAATCCATGGTGCCTGTTAGGATAGTTTGCTAAAATAAATGAGAAAATGAGCTGACCTTTTTAGTTTTGCTAATAACATACATGTTTTCACTTAATACTTTCTTAATTCTATTTTTGGAACAGAAAAGTTGAACTCAGCCCTAGATGCCAAGTTGTTGTTAGGTGTCGTTGGGTTGGTCCGACTCACTGAGATCCTATGTACAAAATAACTCCCCAACACTGTACCATGCCCAGCACAAGGTCTGTGCTTCTCTGCTATTCATAGGGTTTTCAATGGCTAATTGTTTTCTGGATTGTCTCAGGAGAGGGCTGCCAGGTCCTCCTATAGATGCCAGGTAAGAGAATGAAACCCCACAAGAAGAATATTCTTTGGAGGTAGAACTAATATACAGTGCCAAAGATCTACAAACTTTTTTCTTTGATGATCCTAATAATCCCATGAGAGATATATTGTTATGTCTGTCATATAGCTAAGAGAACTGAGCAACAGAGAAACTAATGAGCTTGCTCAAGTTCTCACAGCTTGTTAACAGGGCCAGGATCCCAAACTCCTGGCAAATCAGTTCAGCTATAAAGTTTGAGGTCTTTTCACAATCTTACAGTCTCCAAGAATAATTTGGGTCTTAGGAAAGATTGGATTTCTTGAGAAGGGAAAGCATTCCTTGTTCAGAAGCCTGGGCAATGCTTTGCCTTTCCTGAAGAGGAAAGAGGAAAGCCATGATAGGAGCTGTTATATCCCACTCTATTCCTCATGTCCCATTCTCTGACATCATGATATCATGGGTGTACAGCTTGTTTCTGGAAGGATACATCAACAGAGGCTCCACCCGGTGGCCCAACACCATGAAAATGAGCTCACTGTGTTATCCAGGTGAGATCAGTCCCTGACCTCAAGGTAGAGCAGGAAGCCAGGGCTGCATGAATTTCAGGCCAGACATCAGAGCCCAAGACCCACAGGTAAACTGTGGGAGTCATCCCAGAAATTCCAGTAGTTCCATCTCAGTGACTTCAGATCAAAGTTCCGTGGATTATTCTTTAAAGGGTTTCCACAGCACTGAAAATAAAGTTTTAATGCTTAACTGACACACAAGGCCCTTCATGACAAACATCTTGCCTTAGTGCCTTTCATTCCCATTCATGTCTCCAACCATATTGAACTACCACGAGGTTTACATATACCTGGCTCTTTTCACAAGCTGATCCTTTTGTCAGGAAGCATCACATTGCTTTTCGTTGTCTTCTTATGTCTTTTTTCTCTTGCTACTTCTTCATTGTCTGGATAATTCTAATTTATCTTTCAAAATTCAGCTCTATGACCATCACACCTCCTCTAGGAAGTGTTCCTGAAAGTCCAACTCTAGGTAAGGTGCTTATCAACACTATTATCCTGCATTTCACTCCTCTGCTTCATTCTTTACCATCTCCCTCAGGCTATGGGCAGCTGGAGCTCAGGGACTATGTCTCAATCAACAGCAGTTTCCCTGGTTTCCAGGGAAGACTGGTCTTCATCATGAACAAGCCATCTAGAAGAGGTTGTAGGTACATCTCATCATCAAAATGAAAATCCTTTTTATATCTAATCATATATAGAGATGATGTGCAACATTTTTTTCTTTTCTCACCATCTCTAACTTTTGAGTCCAATTCACACAGACATTGTGATGCTTTTCTTCACCCCTTGTATCTCCTTTTCTTTCTCTTTACCCTCTTCACACTCTACTTCCTCATCCCCTACCCAGAACCTCAGCTGCAGCCTGAAGTGGAGCATTAGGTCTACAACGCTTTTGGGCCTTCCAGTTCTTCCAAGAACCAGCCAAATAAGCATTTCTCCTCCCAATACTCACCAACTCTCTTAGCAAACTTTGCAAGTGTTTTTGTGCTGATACAAGCTTTATGTCTTTACTCTGTTTACTAATAATCTCTGCCCTGCAAAGGATTTGTAGCAGGACAAAGAAGGAAGTGAAGTAAAAATAAAATATTATCTTAGTCTGTTTGGGATTCTATAACAAAATCCTTTAGACTAAGTAATTTATAAACAACAGACATTTATTGTTCATGGTCCTGGAGGCTGAGAAGTACAACATTAAATCAGAAGCAGCTTTGGCATCTGTTGAGAGCCCACTTCCTGGATCATAGATGATGCCTTCCTCATGTATTAGAAGGTGTAAGCTTCCTTAGGGGTTTTTATAAGGGCACAATCTCATTAATCTAATCAATTTCTAAAGTCTCCACCTTCTAATGCCATCTTTATGAGTCTTTATGACTAAGACTCAATTCACGGACTTGGGAAGACATAAATATTTGGACCATTGAGATTGGTATCTGTCATATAAATATTTAATACTGTAAAGAATGTATGGGTGGTTGGATGGATAAGCAAATGACAGGCAGTATACGGGGGTTAATTAATAGATGATGTGTTCCAAGTTTGGCCATGATCCCTGGTACCATAGTACTGACTAGGTTTCTGTTTGCTCCCAAGTGACTGTCTTGAACCCTGGAAACTTGAGCTCAAATACTGACTGAGATTCAATTATTTGTGGAGTCCAACCTGGTGCTGATCACTGACTCAGACTTTCTATTATTTCCTGCACTGGGTTTCCTATCGGTTGGCTTATACACTTGTCATCTTCATCTCCACCTTGTCAAGGAATTCTCAGAGTTAATGACAACTGATCAACAAATAATTACTAAGTATCTGCTAAGAGCCAGGCCCTGTTATGTGTTTTTTTTTCTAGACTATAATCTGCTTTCACTATAGTCTCTGATAGTCTCATAGCTCTACCTGCCAGACTGAACCTCCTACTAGAATTTTTAGGCACCCTGTTTTCAGACTTGTCCACAAAAAAGGTCTTTCCCCAAACTGGGCACCTCTAAGTCTTCCCAGCTTGGTACATTCTTCCAGGCATGTCATGAGCCTGCATTGCATAGAACAAAAAGTCTCTGGGGAAGCATTTAGGAAGTGAGTTTTATGAGGATAGGACATTGATGTGAAAGGCAAGGCTCTTCTTTCGCCAGACGTATGATGCAAGAGAAATCACAGGAATCCAGGAAGGTTAAGAAGTACTATTGTAGTAGCTATTTGCTATAATTTGTGTGCAGTTTGTCCCCATCAAACTTATGCTTAGACTTAATTTTCTATTATAACAAATTGAGGTGGTGGAGACTTTAAGAGAGATAACTCAATCTAGGAACATCACCCTTAGAAAGGATTAATGCCCATCTTGGGGGACTGGACAAGTTCCCACAAAAGTGGGTTTCTATTTTTTAAAAAAGTGCGCCTGGCCCTTCCTTTCTTGCTTCCTTTCTTGCCATGTGACTTTTGCTCCCACATTCACTCCCTACCTTGAGGGAGTACTGATGCTGATGCCTTGCTCTTGGACCTCCAAAACAACGAGCCAAACAAAATTAATCTGTTTTCTTTAATAAGTATCCAGACTCAGATATTTTGTTATAGCAATACAAAATGGACTAAAGCTAAGTTGTATAGGATGCTTCTGACCTCAAACTCATGATCCTCCTGCATTAGCCTTCTACATTGCTGTGATTATAGGTGAACACCATAGCAACTGTCTTGGAGACAGTGTCTTTACAGAGATAATCAAGTTGAGATGAGGTCAATAGGCCAAGTCTTAATCCAACATGACTTGTATCCTTATGAAAACAGGAAACCTGGAGTCAGACATGCATACAATGGGAATGCCATATGAACATTAAGATAGCCATCTACAAAGCAAGGAGAAGGCTTGGAACCGATTCTCCCTCCCAGGCCTCAAGAAGAACCAACCCTGCCAATACCTTGATCTTGGACTTCTTACATTCAGAACTACATGGCCACATACTTCTGTTGTTTAAGCCACATAATATGCATGGCACTTTTTGTTATGGCAGCTATAGCCTACTAATACAAGGGATTATTAAGAACCATTTCAGAAGCTATATGTGATGGTTAATTTCATGTGCCAACTTGACTGCTCAAACCTTATTTCTGGTTGTGTTTAGGAGGGTGTTTCCAGAAAAGATTAGCATCTGAATTGGTAGACTGAGTAAAGCAGGTGAGCCTCCCCAGTGTGGATGGCCTGCATCTAATCCATTGAGGGCTCCAACAGAACCAGCAAACAGAGGAAGATTGAGTTTGTTCTTTGACAGGCTGCATGAGATTGGATGCTGATCTCCTGCCCTACACACCCCTGATTCTCAGATATTCAGACAGGGACTAGAACTTATACCATTATGTTTATGGCTACCAGGTACTCTAAGTTCTATATATTTTTTCTTTCTTTGTTGTTGTTAGGTGCTGTTGAGTAGGGTCCAACTCACAGTGACCCTATGTATAACAGAGTGAAACACTCCACAACACTGTGCCATGCCCTGCACTATTGTCAGTGCTTCTCTATTATTCATAGGGTTTTCAATGGTTGTTTTTTGGGATTGTTTTGGGAGTAGGCTGCCAGGTCCTTCTCCCATTTTTGTGGTGGTAGGGATACAACTCAGGGCCTCAGAGTGCACAGAGTAGTACTCTACCAACTGAGCTAAACCCCAGTCCCTCAAAACTTAAACATTTGCTTAGCTAAATTCTATATTCTCTTCACCACCAAGCTGAATTGAAACCTTCCTCTGGGAAGCCTGTCCTGTTCCCTCGGCAGATTCTTTTCCTACACTCTTTATTTTGTGATAGAGAAATATATATGCAGGGTTTTTTTTCCTCCATTAGACAATAAGCCCTTTGCTTAGACAATCAGCCTTGGGAAGTGGGACCTTTGTCTTTTCTTCATTGCACCCTAGTGCCCACTTGCTGGCCTAGAATAGAGCTCAATGTCAGCTGAATGAAATGAACAGCTAAAGAAACAAGCAAATGAACAGAATGTGGTTCTTATGCCAACAAGTCAGGCACATAAACAAGCAGTTCCCAAGCAAAGTCCTCAGGACTTTAATAGCTGAATTCTAAATAAGCATAGAGGGCAGAGCATGTCCCATTTACTTAGAGAAAATCCAGCGACAGTGTCTTGGGGAAAAGGACAGTTAAGCTGAGTCTTACAAGCAGATCACACCTTCATTATGTGGATGGGGAACTGAATTTCCAGCAGAGGGACAGGAGTGTTCTGGAGGCTTAGGGACATGAGAGCCATCTGGTTCTCCAGGAAAGTACAGGCCATGAGGCCCTGCAGAGCTGCAAGCAGGCAGCACAGACAGCCTGCAGACACTGGCAGAGCCATGGAAGGCATGGATGACCAACCCAAGGAAGATGAGTTTTCTCAATGCTCAATCATGGGGCACAGGACACAATGGAGCTTGATGTGTCCAAGAGAATTTTATTTGAGAATGGGACATAAGGAGACATTTACTATGTAACCTGTCCTCACGACCATCTCTAATCAACTAGAGAGTAGATGGTGGTGGTAGGAGGGCAGGATGGTTGTAAAAACAGAGGGTCTCCAGAGGCCGAGCTGATATGCTCCATTTTTATTCCCTATTCCCCAGTAGCCTGCAGGTGTACCACTGTGGTGTCCAATATCATCCGATCTCAGAAGCTAAGCAGGGTCAGGCCTGGTTAGTACTTGAATGGGAGACTGCCTAGGAACACCAGGTGCTATAGACTTGGGAGATGGACCCAGCAGCCCAGTCCCAAAAAACAATCAGCCATTGAAAACTCTATGAAAAGCAGAGAAGCACTGACAATAGTGTTTCAGCTGTTGTACCTAGGGTCACTATGAGTTGGACACCTACTCGACAGCACCTAACAACAAACAATAACTCCCCAGTAAGGTGAGACTCCCTTCTTCCCAGGACAGAAGTGGCACCACATGCATCTCTGCTGGGAGAAGGCAGGGGTTGTCTCCCCTCTCATCCACTCCTTCCATCCTGGGACCAGACATATGGAATTTTCTGAGCTATTCAGGCTTCACTAGAATGCCTTTGGGTGGATCAGTCTCTGAACATCTCAAACCAGTGCTAAACAGTTGTGGGATATTTGTCCCTGTGGCCTACCTCTGAAGCCCCTGGACTTATCTGCAGTGTTGGCACTCACCATACCACATGGACGTGCCCAGTTGTCTCCTCTGCCTTCCAGCTGTCCTGTGAGTTCGCTGAGAGTAGAATCTCATGACTTGGTTCACATTTGGACTCTGAGACCTTCAGGAGGGCCTGGTACAGATCCTGAACAAATGTTTGGGGAGTGGGTTAAGAAACACACCTCATTTCTTTTGTTTTGTGAACTCAAGTGCTATGCCTGGCTTTGTGAAAGTTCCCATTTCTTGCTTATTCTGTCCCTCAGTGTGACCTGTTAGGTGAGATTAAATGCACAGGATAAGCCCAGTGATAGTATGAAGTTGCTAGGGGTAGGGCAGGCCAGTCAGGCCAATGGCAGGGCCCCCAGGGCTGGCTGGAACATGCCTGCTGTAACCACATCTCCAGACTTGGTATTAGACCCTTCTAATTTGGTTTTGAAAACATGTGGTTTTGTCCTTGTTCAAATATTGATTTTAGGTAACTTGAGCCTGGCAGAAAGGGCCTCTGCTGGGGCCATGGGGACTGTTTGTTGGCTTAATGACATTTCTGTGTGTTTGTATAACACGGGCTGGCGGTCAAGTCATTGCTCCCAGGGAAGATTTACGGGACTTTACACTTTGGAAGATATTGAAGCAAACTGTTGATGAAGGCCCAGGGCATAAATCAGACCCACTCAGGCCAACAAAGGACACTTTGGAACCTTTGCCAAGTGCCTTCTCCCATCCTGTGCAGAGACAGGTTTAGATTAGGTCAGCAGGCTTCAGAGTGTGTGTCCTACAACCCTTGGACTTCATGGAGGAGTTGGGGAGATGCAGGGACAAGGAGTGCTTTGAGGTGGGGCACTGAATGCATGGGATTCCACTGCCTTCTGGAATCTTATATGTTTTAAAATAGGGGCTCTTACTTGATTTTTGCAGGTAAAAATAAAAAGTTGGAGAGAAGAACAGTAGTGGAAGACCTTGACATCCCTCCCAGACCTAAAGCTCTAGTGCTGGATTGTCCTGGGTCCTAACAGGAAATGGATGGCTCACATGAATGGGACTATTAACAAAGGTATGAATGGAGTTGTTGTTAGGTGCCAACGAGTTGGGTCCAACTCATAGTGACCCTATGTACAACAGAATGAAACACCACTTGTCACTGTGCCATGCCTGGCACTATGTAAGTGCTTCTCTGCTATTCATAGGATTTTTCGTGGGTGATTGCTTTTTTGGAGTGGGCTGCCTGGTCCTTCTCCCAAGCCTAGAGCATCTGGTATTCCCAGGTGGTCTCCCATCCAAGGACTAACCAGGCCCTACCCTGCTTAGCTGCAGAGATCAGATGGAATGGATGCCAGGGTGGTATGGTTGTAGACATGAATGGAGTTAAGGGAGACAAACAGGATGGTGAAATTGCAGGGCTAGTGACAGAGCCTGTAGAGAAGATTAGAGCTGGTCTGGGGCCTCAGCCAAGGACTACCTGATGGAAGCCAAGGTCTTTGGTGGAGGAATGCACTGAGCACCTGTGGCTCTGTGGGCAGGACCTGGGTCATACACACCTAACCTCTCTGTCTTACCCTCAGATGTCTTGAGAATACCTTCCTCTGCCAAAGCCAGAGGATGGAGATGGTCTATGGAGGCTTAGCTCCCAGGTCTCAGAGAAAGTAAGGGTGGAGAGTGGTTTTGAAGGGGTGAATGGAGACCAGCTAGCCAGTCTCAGGGTCTTTGCATGTCATTGTAGGGTGGCAGGAGGTAGAAGGCTCTGCTTCTTCTTGAGTTTCCACTAACTACCAACCTTCAGCCTAACATCTCATGTCTTCAGCTGCCTTGTTTCTGTTTTTAACCAAATGGGAGTTTGATTTTTTTTTTTTTTTTTAAATCTCTTCTGGTGCTGTGAAAACTGATTCCATATCTATCTGAACAGGGGAAAGGTGGTCAGTAGAGTTTCAAGGGCAAGAGTAAAGAATGTTGACTAAGAACATGTACCTTGAGGCCAAACATGACAGAATTTTGGTACGGACTCTACCTCTTAATAACTGGGAGACTTTGGGCCAATGATACCAGCTTTCAGAGTCTCAGTTTCTCAATGTGAATAGAGGGAAACATATTACCTTGTAGCAGTCAGACGATGACACACTGAGTTTAAATGTGCAATGCCCTTATGGCTAAGAATATGGTTTGCAATTAGTTGGCAGCAATTATTCCCAAGTGAGAACCCTCTCTGGGAACACTCTCCTATACAACATAGTATGGAAGTCTTCACTCCCTCTTGATTTTTGCATGTTAATCTCCTCTCTAACCTGCCATCTTTGAATTTCCTGGCTGAAATATAGCAATTTGGAGGGCAGTTAGGGGTTACTACCAAAAGGCATTTGATAATGTCACCTATGACCCTCAAGGGGTCAGGATTTAGCTTAACTGGTAGAGTCTGTAGTCTCTGAGCCCCTTGGTTCGATCCCCAGCACTGCAAAAAATGGGAGAAGGATGTGGCAGTGCACTTTCAAAGCAATCTGGAAACAATCAGCCATTGAGAACCCTGGTCACTAGGAGTCAGATGAGACTCCATGGCACCTAACAACAACACGACCCTTGAGCTCAACAAGATGCCACAAACTTCAATGTCTGGCCTTGCAAAAGCCATGCCATCTATCTGGGCTCAGGATTCCAGCTGTGCTATTCTCCTGCATCACAACAAACTGTGGCATCTTTAGGGCACAGCTGATTGTCCTGGAGCCCCCACTGAGCTCCACAGTTCCTTGCTTTGTCTCTTCTGGCATGTGAGGTTCAGCCAGGGCAGGCTGGCCACAGCTGTTCTCCTTGGCACATAAACTCCAGCTCCCGTCAAAGCCAAAGCAGAGCGAGAGGTGGGCATGGGTGACCCCAGGCACCAACCCCCACCCCTTGTTATAGTGAACACCATTCCCCTGGGACCTGGAGAGACAAATAACCAGCCACCCTCTCAGCAGCTGGCCCTGGCCGTAAGTCAGCCTGATTTCCCGTGGCTCCCAAGGGCACTGAGAATGAGGTCATTGAAGAGGGGGATGGTGGAGAAGACCTCTGGAGGGGCGGCCATAAAACACGCAGTAGGAGGCAGGAGAGAAGACTTGAGTCATGGGGGCCTTGGCAGCTGCCTTTGAGAGGTAAATAACTTCAGAAAGTCCTCGTCTGGAAGATAAAATATGTGCTTTTAAGTGTACCAAAGGCCAGCTCTAGACTCCTCTCTCATTTGGTTATTTTTATTGAATCAATTTCCTCAAGGCTCGGGAATACAGAGTGGTAAAGAGAACAAGGACTGGAGTAGTGAGAGCAAAGAACATTTTCAGAGGCAAACTGGGCTGCGGTGGACTGGGCAATTCAGCCCACACCCACCTCCCTATCCTCAGCTCCTCCACCCCTGTGGGCTGGGTAATCCAGTCCACGCCCACATCCTAATCCTTTGCTCCTCCACCCAAGTGGGTTGGTCTCCTTGGATTTCTTGCTGTTCCCCCACCCGCTAAACCATCAGATCCGAGGCTATGCCCTCTGATTCCTTATGGAAAGCGCTTTCTCATCATGCTTCCCCTACTATTTCCTGCACATCCATCAAATCCCAAATAATGTCACTTCTTCATCGTCTTTCCCTCACTCTCCTGTTATTCCTTCCTCCTTCCTAATGGCCCAAATGCTTTTGTTGTCATTGGAGTATGAGCAGCCATTTTGGACCATGAGGTAGAAGCTAAATGCTGGCAATGGCAGAACTGTAAGTCAGGAGACCAAGTGCCCAGAGTTTTCATAAAGCTGCCTATCAATTCTGAATTTCCCACCTTTGGATTTGTTTTTCTTTTCTTAAATTGAGACAAAATTCATATGATACAAAATTAACAATGAACCACTTTTAGGTATACGTGTGAGTGGCATTTATCATATTTGCTATATTGTGTAACCATCACCTCTACCTATTTCCAAGACATCTTAATCACTCCCAAAGAAAGCACTACACTCATGAAGCAATCACTTTCCATTCCCCTCTATCCTCAGTTGCCAGACACCACCAGTCTGCTTTCTGTCTTTATGTGTTTGCCTATTATGGACATTTCCTATAAATGAAATCATATACTATGTGATCATTTATTTGTATCTCTGGTTTCTTTCACTCAGCATGTTTTTGGGGCTCATCTGAATTTTTTTTGTGTATCAATACTTTGTTCTTATTTATGGTTGAATAATATTCCATGGTATGGAAATACCACACTTGATTCATCTGTTGATTAGGTATTTGGGTTTTTCCATTTTTTGGCTATTGTGAATAGTGTTGTTATGAACATTACATATAAGTGTCTCTAAATTTTTTTATGCAGCACAAATATATTTTTATCTGTTGAGTCCATTGTTATCTGGGGTTCTGTCACTATAAGTTGATCATACTTTTAGCTAATACAAGGGATCTTACAACTACAATTTTAAAAACTTTATCTTCTCCTTGCAGATCCTGTTTGAAAGTGAAGAGTATTAAGAAGCAGAGAGATCTATGTTATCATTTTCTCTCCACTACCATTTCCTGTGTTTCTTTGGGTCTCAGTAATCTTATCTACTAAATGGGGATAATCAGCCCCCTGAAGGCAGAGGTCTAAACCAGATAATCTCTTGAAGTCTCTTATGTTTGATTCTTCAAAGTATGTTTTGAAAGGGCTAGTTGTTACAAGAAACATGTGAATCCACTGAAGTGCCATGTCACTTTCTTTGGAACACTCTCCCTAACTCATTGCCTTCCTTTGTCCATGAGCCAGATTTTTTCTTTTGCTCTCTGACTTATTGCACCTCTAAAACTACATTATTTTCTGGTTCATCTTAAATTCATTGTATACATATCTCTTTTCTTAGTAGTGCATATAGTCCTTTAAAACAGTCCTTTAAATGCAGCCTGTTCTCAAAACAAGTACATAAAAACCAATCATAGCAACAACATTTATTCCAAGTGTTTCTTCTCATCCAGCTTCCAGTCATTCCTAAGACTTCAACCCCTTGCGCTTTGGTATGTAGATTTTGTATCCCTTCTAATCCTCTTTGATGAAGACATGATTCTATCAATTGCCATTCTTGTCACCCTCCCCCGCCACCTCCATCTGATCACCAAACCATAGCTATGGCTTAGGGCCATGCCCTATGCTAGGCTTGGACCTGAGGAGCTCTCAGTGGCTGGTCTAGTCCTTCCCATCCTCCCCTACCTCTGGGAGCAGGGAGTTCAGAAAACTTCTTGGTATGCAGAAAATATGTATTGAAGGAATTCCTGAAAGAAAGGCTTCAGTTGATCAGAGTTCCATATGGAGGAATAAACTCTAGAGGCAGAGTCCAGTCTTGATCCTGGTGGGAATCTAGGAAAACAATTCATTTAACATAAATCTGAAAATATATTTCTAGGCCCCCTTCTCACACTTAAGTTTAAGAGTGAAGATATATTTCTAGTCCCCATTTTCTCCATCCTTCTCTCTCCTCCAAATTAGTCCAATTCTTGGTATATATAAATGGTATGTTAAACTTAAAAACCTTTTAAAAGTAACAACAGCTGATACATTCATTCTACAAGTGTTTATCACTTGTTAGGCATTGTGCAAATTCCTTTACATAGATCATTTATTCCTTCCAATTCCCTAAGTGGTAGATCACATAATTATTTTCATTTTAGATCTGAGGGCACTGAATGCTGGCACCTACCAGAGTCTGGAAAAGGCAAAGAATGGAATTTTTTTATAGCCTCAGAAAAGAGTTTGAACCAGTAAAACTAATTGCTGACTTATGGCCTCCGAAACTGTGAGAAAATAGATTCCTGTTGTTTTAAACTACCACGTTTGTGTTGACTTGTTATAGTAGCTGCAGGAAACGAAATATATTAAGTTGCTCTGCTCTGCTACTTTGATGCCCCCTTGATCATTAGAACCCAGGACAGGTATGAAGCATGCAAAGTAGGAAACTGGTTTCAGAAAAGTAAATTGACTTGTCTAATTCTAACTCTTGACAAATCACTTTGTAGGTCATAACTCCTTAACATAAGTGTCTCTTTATTTTCATGGGAATGCAGAAAAAAAATTTTTTCCCTTCTTTTGAGAGATAGGTAATCTGAAGCCTTAGGTCACAAGGAGCTGGGGTTGGAGGCCAGGCCAAATCCTTGGATTCCTGCCCTGACTCCCACCCTCAGGCTTATGATGGGTTTAAATGTTGGATGAGGAGCTCTTGTAATGAGCTTCCTGCCAGCCTGGCTCGGACACTTCCAGCTTATCAGTCTGACCTTTGGTTTTCCATGGTAAACTCCTTTTTGGAGGAAGCTGCCAAGAGGCAGCCAAGGTCCTGGCTCCGTAGGACTGCATTGTCCTTATTTAGAATTGCTTTCACTTAAACCATCCCTGTTCTTGCAAAATATGTTTATTCTGGTTTCCTCTCCCTCCTGGCTGCCTAACCAGTATGAGCCCAGAGTGCAGCAAGGCTCCCAGACCTGTGCCAGCCAGGTGCTGTAGGCTTGGGAGACAGACTGGCAACCCACTCCCAAAAATCAATCTGCCATTGAAAACCCTATGAATAGCAGAGAAGCACTGACAATGTTTCACCTGTTGTACATAGGGTCACTATGAATTGGACATCAAGTCAATGGCATGTAACAACAACAACAATAATTTGAGAAGCTTGTTCTTCCTTCTTTGATCTCCTCAAATCCAGTTTTAGAGATGGTATTATCTTTGGCACCAATAAACTTCTTCCATGGCATAAAGTGGCAAAGAAAAGAAAAAGAAAGCCCAGCATGGAATAGGGGTGGCCTGCCGAATTCAGCATAATAACTGTACACAGAGAGCATTTTGTGAAGAGTGTCTAGTGTAGTCATCACATGGAATCATCTTGCTCCCGGGACTACCCTCACTTTACAGGCAAGTAAAGGTCAGAGGCACTGAGGCATTTGCCTAAGGCCAATAGCCTGTAAAGGAATCGAGCCTGTCCTTAAATCTTTGTCCTCTGACTACCTGGTGACAGTGCACAGACATGCTGCTGTGAGGAAGCTGGGTTTCTTCCAGACCAGAGAGTTCCTCGCCCACCCAGCTTTCTACCCTTACCTTTTGGAAATGGAATGTGTTGAAAATACTGATCTCACTCCAAGGAAAGGGGAGGGGATACAGAAAACTCCCAAATGGATTTTCTTGGTAGTAGGGGAAGGGATGATAATTGAGGAGGAAAGCAACCCAGAAAACAATCAATACCAACAAAAATACTTTTCCTCTCAAGTCACTCCCTCACGGGATCTCTAGTGAGTTTCTCCAAATAACCTTTCTGAAACCTATGCCACACACAGATGGAAGTGACCTTCTTCCTGGACTCCTGCTGAGTTCAGAGGCAGATGTCAACATCTGCATGGAGAGTCCCAGCGGCAATTAAAAGGGGCCAGTGAGTGGGCAGTGGGGGAGAGGGATGCAACCCACTCTTTCTGGTGGATCAAGAAGGGGGGTCCCTTGGAGGGCTAACTAGAGCTTGTCCACTGGAGAGCTGGCCTCTTTCCTCTCCCCAGGGTTTCTGCCTCACTCTTGTTCTAATTATCCACTGTTGCTTATGCCCTTCCAAAGATGCTATAGTTTCTGATAAGGTTCAGGTTTGCTTTACAAGAGGTGGTGATGATGCCATTTTGATGAGATGGAAGGGCAAACATTGTGATCTTCTAATTTTTCTTTCTTCCTTCTGGTAAATAGTACAATTTGGAATACTTGCTCAGTGTATGAAATGATGCCATAGTCATTTTGCTGGCAGTAGGTCTTGATTTTCTCATCTTTATAATGGTCCTGATTATCTGTGCCTCTCCTATCTCAAGTGCTATTGAATATCAAAGAAGCTAGCACCATTCGAAAACTCTGAAGTGCTGGATTATTGTTGTTGTTATTAGGTGCTGTGGAGTTGGTATCTGACTCATAGCGATATTACTTACACTAGGCGAAGCACTATTGTCAGTGCTTCTCTGCTGTTCATAGGGTTTTCAATGGTGGATTGATTTTTGGGAGTGGGTTGCTGGGTCCATCTCCCAAGCCAAGAGTACCTGGTGTTCCCAGGCAGTCTCCCATTCAAGTACTAACCAGGCCTAACCCTGCTTAGCTTCTGAGATTTGTGGGGATCGGATGCCACAGGGGTATGGCTGCAGGCCTGGATTATTGCGCAGACTAAATTTAGAGATTTCCCTCCCTATCATGGAAAAAAATATCCTAAATAGTCATTTGCTTAGCAAATTATTGCTACCCCAAATCTCTGTCCTGCTTTTCAGAACAGACCTGAAAGGATGGCTGTGTGGGTAGGAAGAGTGGGGTGATGGGTATAGGAACATGCTTCCCTGCTGGAATCAAAGCTGATTTTCAAGACTCGGAGCTGCGATTTGCTAGTTGTGTGCTACTAAGCAAACCACTCACTTTCTGAGGCTTGGTTTCCTTGTCTGTGAAGTAATACTCCAATTCCTACCTCAGAAGGCTTTTGTGAAGTATTAGAAGTAAAAGTGGGGGAGGAGGGTCAGGAGAGGGCAAGGAGGAAGTGAGCATGAGAAATGTACAATGAAATGCATATATGGAAATATCATAATGAGACCCATTAAATTGCACATTAAAAATCACCAAAAAAAGTAAGTGAAAAAAATACCAATTAAAAAGTTCAAAAAAGAAAAAAAAAAAGAAGAAAAATGTGGATGCCAAATTTAATTTAAGCACCTCATTTGTTTCTGTTGCTTGACATTGATGACTTCAAGACTCATAACATCCTGGCAACCTACGCTTTATTAGCCCTTCTTTAGAGTTAAGGGAATTGAGGCTTGGGGAAATTAACTACCTTGCCTAAAATCATAAAGTATATAGAAGAGCTGGAATTCTAACACATATCTATTCATTCCAAAATGTGAGCACTCCATTGCCTCATTTTGCTTTCAGTTATATATGTGAAAATACTCTAAAAACAGCAAGGCAACGTGGAGAATCATTTGTTTCACGAGCAAACATTTACTAAGAACCTGGTACGTTGGGACTCTGGGATACAGTCTAGTGACAAAGGCCAAGGTTCATTGTTTCCCTCTCTCAGGCCCCAGTTTTCTTATCTACAGTATAAGAGAGGACTCCCAGAGCATCTTTAAAGCCCCATTTGACTTAGCTCTGACTTTCTGCAGATATATATTAAAATAATTTTTTAAAATCAATGATTTAACATGAGAAAGGAGAAAGTGAACTGATATTCATTGTTTGTCTATGATGTTCCATGTACTTGGTGGTTGACTTCCCCAATAATCCTTCCCCCAAAATCAGCCATTAAAAACCCTTTGAAGGTGGCTATGAGTCAGACATGACTAGAAGGCACCTAACAACAACATAATAACAGTTTCCAAAGATGACTGCTCCCAATTCCTTTCCTCCTGGTATATGCACACTGCTCCTCACATAAAAAGGTGAAGTCTGCTGGAGCCTTCCCCTTGAATCTGGGCTGACCAGTAGAATATGGCAGAAATGATGATCTAGAACTTCCAGAGCAAAGTTACAAGAATCTTTACAGGTTGCTTCTGGTCCATTTGTAGCATAGTTGGCCCTGTGTACTTCCAGGTTTCACATCCAAATATTCAATCAACCATGGAGAAAAAAATTTTAAAAACTGCATGTGTATTAAACATGTTGTTGTTGTTGCTATTATTAGGTGCCGTCAAGTCAAGTCTGACTCATAGCAACCTTTATCCACTTTTTATTTTGTCATTAGTCACTAAGCAATATAATATAACAATTATTTTTATAGTGCTTACATTGTGTTAGGTATTATAGTAATCTACAGATGACTTAAACTACCTACAAGGATATGCACAGATTATATGTAAACCCTATATTGTTTTATCCCCACGTTTGTCGCTGTGGGGGTTTGCATGCTGCAGTGAGGCTAAAAGCTTTGCCACCGGTATCTCATATACCAGCACTGCCACCCATAGTGGACATATTTCCGCTGAGTTTCCAGACTAAGATAAACTAGGGAAAAGGGCCCATCAGCCCAATCCTGAAACTATTAGCCATTGAATACCCTATGAGTAGCAAAGAAGCACTGTCAAATATAGCGTCAGAAAATGAGCCCCGCCTCCAGGCTGGAAAGCCTTCAAAAGATGACAGGGGAAGAGTACCCTCCTCAAATTACAGTTGACTTTAATGGTGGGAATGGAGTAAATCCCCTGGGACTTCCTTTTGCTTATGTGGCATGACTCAAAATGAGAAGCACAGTGGCTCCAACAATGGACTCAAACATAAAAAGATCATGTGCATGGCACAATGTTGGGTAGTGTTTCATTCTGTTGTACAAAGGGTTGCCATGAGTCAGATTTGACTACATGGCACCTAACAACAAAATGTCATATTATAAAAGAGACTGGAGTATCTGCAGATTTTTGTATCCATGGTGGGGTCCTGGAACTTTTCCCCCATGGATACCAAAGGACAACTGTGCTGATCCATGGGATTCTTCTTTCTGATGCCCAACCCTGGTGCTGTAGGATGTCTATACCACATGGAAAGGCTCTGTTTAAGTGCCCCCGTTGGTAGCCCTAGGTGAGCTCCCAGCTGATATCAACCATGTGAACTATCTTGGAGAGCCAGCCCAGTAAAGGCTTCAGATAACTTCAGTTCCAGATGATGTCTGCTGCAACTATATAAGAGACTCTAAGAAAGCATAGCAAGAAATGTGGAGGCAATCATTGCTGTTGTTTTAAATTGTGAGGTGATTTGATAGGCAGAAGTAGCTAATGGAAACACATACCCACCATTTAATCACTTCAGTAAAACCTGTACTTTTAGCCTGTTTTATAGAAAGGACATCTGAATCTCAGAGAGGTTGGGTTAATTGTCTAAGGTCACATAGGAAGTGGCTAAGCTCTATTCAGAAACTGAATCTATTTGATTCCAAATCCTATACATTTAACCTTCATTACCAAAGGATCATTTTTTCCCCATGTAGTCATTTTATCAGTAAAGACACTAAACTGAAGTAGACAACTGAAACTTGTTTTTAGCTGCCATCGAGACAAGACTAACGCATAGTGACCCTATGTACAACAGACAAAACACTACCCAACACTGTGCCAGGCCTGGCACCACTGTCAGTGCTTTTCTGCTATTCATAAGGTTTTCAGTGTCTGAAACTTCCTTCTCCCAAGCCTACAGTACCTGGTATTTCCAGGCGGTCTCCCATCCAAGTATTTAACCAGGCCCAACCTTGCTTAGCTTCCTGGATCTGATGGAATTGGATGGACATCACAGGGGTACAGGTGCAGGCTGTCCTGAAACAATCAGCCATTGAAAACCCTCAGACGTGACTTGATGGCACTTAACAATAACAACAACAACAACAACAACAACAACAACCATCACCTAGAAATTATAACACTTGGGGAAATTATAAAGTAATAGCCCTAACTTTTCTGTATTGGGTGTTACCTCAGATTTTAATTATATTTGGTTATGACATGTAAGGCTGGGAAAATTCTTCCTACATTTCAAAGCTTTTTGGCCAAATTATCAGGCCAAGCCTTTGCAAACCATCTATATATTGATCAAAGTATAGGCTCCCTTCATCTCTCTTGACTTTGGTCATTTCTGTCTCCAACTTTAAAGATTTCTATCTCTGTTACCTGCCACCTTCATTGCACTTGTGCTCTGACCCTCAGAACTGACCCTTTGTTCAAAACTCATTCATCAATTGATGACTAAGTGTTGATTCTGGGTAAGCACAGCGTGTCTTACCATGGACTCAGAAATCGGGATCCAGACAACAGAGAATCAGACAAACGAACAAATAGCCGTTTTCCAAATTCAGGATGGGGATGGTGAAGCACTCAGGAGTGTTTGTGAAGGGGCTCCTGGCGATCTGTTGAGACATGTCTTGGTCTCCATTTCCCTCCATGACGTTCAGCCTACCCTGCACTGTTTGTAAGTCCCTCACATGCTGCTCTGGTTCTCACTCCTGTCTTTGCCCTGCCTACTTTGTTCTGTGCTTCTTCACTTGGCAAGCTTCTCTGCAGTTTTATTCCTTTATCAGCAAAATTACCAAATTTCCCTACAGATGTCTGCTACTTTGTATAGCCCTCCCTTTAGATTGAGTTCTTTCACAGCAAAGATTGTCTTTTTTTTACTTTGTTTTCTTTGCATTTTTTTAAACAACAGATCAAATTTATAATATACAACGACCATCAAAAAAACTAATAAAGGTTAATGAATATAAGTATTTTAGCTCAGTGTCACCATCAGCCCTCAATTTACTTTTGCTCTTCATTTAGGTTGTTGAGTTTGAGAAACTTGACTTGTCAGATGAGCAGTTAAAGATGCAGATTTTAAAGGTGAGCCTTGAAATAGCAGAGGAGTGCAGGTCATGGACGGGGCAGGCAAATGCTTATTCAGAAAGTTGCACAAAAATCTAGCAGCACGTGAAGTCATTAGATAACAATTATGTAATCAAAGAAATAAAAAAGGTTAAGTAGAGAGATTGTGATTTAGGCTGAAAAGGATTGAAAGAGGGTGATGTTTCAGAGAGGAAAGGGGAATGTTGGGTAGCATGCTGTGGAAGGCCTCTTTGAAGAGGTGATATTTGAGGTGTAACTGAAGAGTTCAGATAATCCTGGTATGCACATAACTCAAGGAAGAACATTTTTCACAAGGTAATGGTATGTGCAAAGGCCCTAGAGCAGGGAAGAGCCTGCTGTTCACTATGTACTGTCCTTTTAGGAAATCAAACCAGAGGTTTCAGATAAACCCAGGTGTAATTTCTTCTCCCAAACCCAGTATCACTTGAGTAAGGCTGGGTAGGGGACACTGGGTCCATTATATAGCTGAGGAGAGGAGGAATGTGATGGTCACACACAGCTGGCTATTAACAGGGCCATAATGAGGTCCCAGGAACACTCTGACTTCAAGTCTAAGAGTTTCAACCACAGCATCACACAACTCCACAGCAAGAAGGTAGAGTCACTCCTGAAACCAAATTTTCTCCCTCAAAAAATCAGGGACTCATGCCAGGGTAGGATTTATGACCTAGTAACTGAGGACAGAAAGAATTGGTCACATTAGTGCCTGGCAGCCCCACCTGACTCCCCTCTGAGGAGCAGCATGGACTGAAATAGCAGAGGCAAGTTTACTTTTCTCAGCCCAGGTGCTCTCCTGAGGCCAGCTCAGCTCTAACAAGTGCTGCATATCCAGGACACAAGTAACTGGTTGGCCAATTTAAGGTGTGCAGAGGCCACGTTTCTTTCCAAGCCCTAAAGGAAAAACACCAGCTGAGGAAGAATAAGAACTGCCTGTTCTGTGTGAGTCTGCTGCTGTAGTCATTCGAGCCCCAGGAAGACCAAGTCTACTCCATCAAGTGCCTGGGGAAAGGAGGCAATTACCTGAAGAAGTCAAGCAAAAAGGAAAGGACAGAATAAAAATCAGTCCCAGGCTCCAAGCCAGAATGGATACAGCCTTCAACATACCCTGCATTTCACAGAAGATGGAGTTAAGTGCTTGGACTTTGGGGTCAGATGGACCTAGATTTAAAAACTAATCCAACTACCTGTTATATATATAATCTAGTCAAGATGTGACCTCTCTGTGTCTCAGTTTCCTCCTTTTCCAAATGGAGATAAGAGCACAGACTTTGGGGCAATTGGACTTTGATGTCAACCCTAGCTTTGCTATTGATTATGTACAAAGGACAAGTTAATGAACCTTTTGGGTTATTTTCTTTGTCTTAAAGAGAACATGATTATATGGTTCCCTTGGAGAACTATTGGGAAGGCTGGTTGACACACAGTGCTTGGAAAGGGATTGTGAATTTGTTATAGACCACTGTTTAAACTCTAGGACAGTGTTTCTCAAAGTGTAACCCAGCAGCATCAGCCTCCCTTGGGACTTGTTAGAAATGCACATTTACAGGTCCTACTCTAACCTACTGAATCAGAAACTCTAGGGGTAGACCAGCATCCCACTTTAGCAACCACCTAGATGATTCTGGTGCATGCTAAAGTTTCAGTATCTCTGTTCTAGGTGGTAATCCAAAAGTCCTCTGTGACATTTCTGTTCATTGGTAACTATTTCAGGCTCCTGGGAAATTTTTGAGTCCATGACCCTTCCAAATGAGCTCTCGGCTCATTCTTCTATGCACCCAAACAGGGAAAAAACACTTTATTACTTAGAATTTCTGTCTCACATTGGTTAACATTTTCTTCATGCTTACTATATTTCAGGCATGCTGATAATACTTTCACATGGATTATTTCAATTTTTCTCTGCAATAACCCTCTATGATAGATGTTATTATCTTTGTTAGGCAAATAAGGAAATTGAAGCCCCCAGAAGAGAAGCAATTTGTCCAAAGATTTATAATTCATGAGTGGTAAAGCCAGGATTCAAACTTCATTAGTCTATTTCTAGAATTAAGGCACTTTCTGCCTTGTCCTACCTCCTCTTTACACTAGGAGGAAGAATGAAATACGTCTAATTTGGAGAAGTATCCAGGGGTCATTTAGAGTGTCTTCATGCATTCTAGGGCTATTGTGACTCCAACCAGTTTGATGATGTTCCAAACTGCCAGTGATTGGAAAACACAGGGGTAAGACTGTGCCTCAACAAAGAGAATAACTTTCAGTGACAGTGTGAATTATCCAGAGCTGTCCTGTCTTATGAGGCAGTATTCTCTCTGTTTCCGGGGACTTATGAACACAGGCTGGCTGAGCATCAGACTAGATGTCATAGAAGATTGACTGGTACTTTTTCTCCATATGGTGCTTTGATTTCAAGTGGGATTAGTAGGCAAACATCCTTCTTTCAGGTGGCTTAGCCTTTGATGTTTGTGAAGAAACTGGACATATCTCATTTGCCCAGAAAGGCAACTGTCTGATTTTGGGAAGAATCCACCTTACTATGGCCCAAGACCTAGTCTGATCCTCTTAACTGGAATGGATCACTCTTTCCTCTGCATTCCCGTATCATATTATAATGATGCCTCTCCTATAACACTAAGCCCTGTGGTCACTTCATTACAGTCATTTATGCATGTCTAGATTTCTTCTATTGGGAAGTAGCAAAATGAGTGTGAATGGAGGGTAATGGACTCATAGGATCTTAACCTCTCCATATCTATTTGCTTACTTATTTAAAAGAGCTTCCTTCCTGAGGTTTGAAGGATTCAATGAGCCTGGAATATGTTATACCATGCCCCATACCTGCTTCTGATCTCCCTAAAAATTATAAAATTTCTACATATAATGCATTTGTCTTTTGTTTTTGTTTCAATTTTTATTAATGTATATTAATTACATGAAGGGGTTTCATTATGACATTTCTGTATATACTTATAGTATGCTTTGATCATATTCACCCCCCATTATTCTTTCTAATTTACCCTCCCCTCTCTTTCTTTTCCTTCTCCTTCTCCTTTCCCATCCTAAGTTTCTCCCTTTAGTTTCATGTCCTTTTTTCCCCCCAGCCTACATGTATGAGAGAAAACAGGGGATTCTTCTTTGTGGGACTGATTTATTTCACTTAACATGACATTCACCAGTTCCATCCACTTTCCTACAAGTGATATAACTTTATGCCTCCTTATGGGTGAATAAAACTCTGTTGTTTATATATATATCACAATTATTTTTACCCATTCATCTCATGGACACCTAGGCTAATTCCATAATTATTTGGCTATTGTGAATAGTGCTTTGATGAGCATGAGTGTGCAGTTATCTCTGTAGTAAAACTGACTTTAATTCTTTTAGGTGTATACCCAGAAGTATTACGGCTGGATCACATGGAAGTTCTACTTTTAGCTTCTTAGGAATCTCCATACTGATTTCCATAGTGGTTGGACTAATTTATATTTCAATCAACAGTACATAAGTGTTCTTTTTCCCCTGCATCCTCGCGAGCATTTGTTGCTGTTTGTTTTCTTGATGATAGCCATTCTAATTGGGGTGAGGTAAAATTTCAATATAGTTTTGATTTGCACTTCCCTGATGGTTGAAGATGTCGAGCATTTTTTTTCATGTTTTTATTAGCTACTGTGTATCTTCATTGCCCATTTATTGATGATTTTTTTCTATTTCATTGTCTAATTTTTTGAATTCTTTATATATCCTAGATATTAGTCCCCTGATGGATTATATTTGGCAAAGATTCTCTCCCATTCTGTAGGCTGTCTGTTCATGCTGTTAGTTGTTTCTTTTGCTGTGTAGCTTTTTAACCTTATGCAATCCCATTTGTCAATTCTTGATTTATTTCCTGAGGTATTAGAGTCCTAGTCAGAAAGTTTTGCCTATGCCTAGATTATGAAGTATTTCCCACTAGTTGTTTCAAAGTTTCAGATCCTACATTAAGGGTTTGGTCTATTTTGAGTTGATTTTTGTACAAGGTGAGAGATAAGAATCTAGCTTCATCAGAGAATGCATTTCTGATTCATTGAGGTATTCTTCTGCTCTCCACCTTTATCTAAGCTCTTCCTTTCCACTGAGACATTGACAACATGTGGCAAGTAATAAGCCCTTAGATATTTATTCAAAAATAAAAGGGAGGAAAGGAAGGGACAGATAAGGAAAAAATAAAGGGAAAAAAGAAGGAGAGAAGGAAGGAAAGAAAAAGAAGAAAGAAAAGAAAGAAGAAGAAGAAAGAGAAGTAACAATTTAAAATATGAATGGTTTTCCTCATTTTCTGTTGCCCATCTGATAAGTAATCTACCTGAGTATACATTTCCTTGGACATGACAATGGTTCTTTTTTGGGGAGTGGGCACTGGGGGGCTGAATGCAGAGCATTGGGCATACATTGCAACTGCTCTACCACTGGGTTGATACACTCCAGCCCCTTCTTCATTTTTTTTTTCTTATCTTGAGCTAGTTATGCAGGCTGCTACTGGCCTCCAATTTACAATCTTCCTGTCTCCAGTTTTCAAGTCTCTGAGATTACAGTTATGCACTACTGTGCCCACAGCACACTATGGTTCTTTGCATACATGTGTGTGTGCATACACACTTAGAATAAACCACATCATGCTATAGTATAAAGAAATCTATTGTAGAAGAGAGTGAACAGGAAAGAAAGACTTGAATTAACCTCTCTATAGGCAACTAATTGCAGTTCTTTGGCTATTTGGGACAGTTGTTTACTGTGGGAAGAATGTGGCCTCAGGGGTAATAAGCCATGTGTATGCTGATCTGCATCTTGAACTCCATGGATAGGAGCAGAGTGCTTCAGGTACAGAATATAGAAAACTTAAAAGCAACTCTGTTCTATAACACACCACATATTGAACTTTCTCCACTATGGGAGGCAGGCCAAGTGTAGTGGTTTTTGAAGCTTTTAAAGGCTCAATGGCCCTTCAAAAATGGCTGTTGTGGACATATGGTTTTAGAAGCTTTTAAAAAAAGCCTTGTGGGCTTATTTTTAGAGCAAACCTTTACCTTGTAAAGCTTCTTAAAGGAGCCACAGAGGGCCCCCTTAGAGCTTAGGCAGCTGCCCCAGGGGTTCCAACACAGCCTTTTCTGTGTTTGATGTGATTGTCAGGAGGCTCACTGACAGGAGGCTGTTCCCAAAAGTGTGTGTCTTTGGAGCCAGAAGAACTGGGCCATAGGTGAGCCACCCATGGATGCAGTGTGTACTTATTGGGGAGTAGACTGTAGAATTACAGGTGCATAGACTCTAAAAGACTCTATTGAAATAAAGAACCTTAAAAGTCACCTAGTCAACCTTGAGCTGATGTAGTCAATCTTCCCTAAAACATACACATAAACAAGTGAGCCATGCTATGTTTACACATCTTCAGCAATGAGAAGATCTTTGTCTGTCCATTCATTAATTTGACACATTTTTCACTCAGTGATTACATGTTATGTGCTCAGTACTGTGTAAAGTGCTGAGGATACAACAATGAATGCAAAATAGATGCAGTCTCAATGCAAACTAAAAATTAGTGGGAAAGACACACATGAATCAAATGATTACACCCATAATTGCAATGAAAAAATTGTCATTAAAGACATCCAATGTGTTATTAAAGCTTCTGACAGAATCTGATCTGGTCTGAGAGATTAGGGAAAGTCTGATGACGAGGTGATCTTTACACTGTATCTAAAAGATGAGCAGATATTAACAAGGCAAGAGGTAGGCATAGAAAGCTAAAGGAACACTTGCAGAGATTTTTGGCAGGGAGTGAGGCAATGCAGCATTTTGGTAGAACTAAAACAGTCCAGGTGTGTAATGTAAAGTAAAAGAACTGGCTCAAGGTTGGAAGCACGTAGGGTGCAGAGCATGCATGGCCTTATTGCTGAGGATTTTGATCTTATCCTGAGAGGTATTGGAAGTATCTGGCTCTAATGTAGAGGATAGGTAAGTCATACCAGAGCTACAAACTCTTTCTCATGTTGCTATGTGTGGTTTCCATCACACAGATCCACAATTCCCCTACCTTTAAAAGGCAAAGTCGCAATTCCCTCCTTTGAGTGGGAGTCAGGTTTAGAAACTCACTTCTAATTAGCAAAATGTGGGGGAAGCTATTCTATGTGACTTCAGGCTATGTCCTGAGGAGGCTTGGTTCTACCTGATCTTCCTTCTCTTGGATTGCTTGTTGGGGCATTTTAGGATCATGCTGGGAGGGAACTCAAGAAACCATGGGGAAGATTACGTGGGGACAACTGAGATCTCCTTCTTACTACCAGGATCAGATTGTTAGCTATGTCCATTGGAAACAGATCCTCCAGCCTTAGTTAAACCTTTAGATGGCAGGAGACCTGGTTGATAACTTCATTGTTAGCTTCATGAGAAATCCTGAGCCAAAGCCACCCAGCAGAGCTGCCTTGAAGTCCTAATTCATCACCACAGTAAGATGATAAATGTTTGTTGTTGTTTCTAATTATTTTTCAGTATTTTTAAGTTTTTTATTTTTAACTGACTAATTTATGCACTTATGGAACACAATGTGATGTTTTCATACCTATATATATTGTGGGAGGATTAAATGAGGCTAAATTATCTCAAATATTTATCTTTTGTTGTTGTGAGAACATTTAGAATCCTTTTAGCCATTTTGAAATATGTAATATATTATTATTAACTATAACATCAAGCATACAATAGATCAGAAGGAATTTATTCCTCCTATATTTGAAACTTAATACCCTTTGAACAATATCTCCCTTTTCCCCTTCATCCTGGGTAATTTATTCAACACCAATACATATCTAATACAGTAAGGCTTTTCAAGGAATGTTGTTGTTGTTGTTAGGTGCCATCGAGTTGGTATCCGACTCATAGTGACCCTCATAGGGTTTTCAATGGCTGACTGTTTCAGAATTGCCTTGGGAGTGGATTGCCAGGTCCTTCTCCCATTTTTACGGTGCTGGGAATTGAACTTGGGACCTCAGAGACTGCAGCACAGCACTCTACCAACTGAGCTAAATCCCAGCCCTTTCAAGGAATAGGGAGAAGAAAACAGGGACTTTGGGGGTAGAAAGACTTGGAATATACCCCTCCACTTAATGGTCATTGTACTGATCTAAAACAGAGCTCTCATTTTAAACCTATAATATGAAACAATGCCTACAGAGGATCCAAGATAGAGTACTGTCTAGTAATTCTCAGTTTCCTTGTGTTCTACTACTTTCATATTCAACTGAGACACACCATTCTCAAGGCTGTGAAAAGTAATAGGTTATATCATTAACAGGTACTGCAAAGGGTGGGTATATTGATTGCCCTTGAAAGACAAATCTAGAGAGCTTTTTATCTGAAGCTGCCTTGGGCCATGCTTCATCATAGACATTATAGATTTTCAAGAATATCCCACACTTGGGTTAATGAGTTTTGTAAGTCCATCTCCTCCTGTGTAAACACTCTTGCCTTTGATTTATTGAAATTTATCTCTTCATAGTATCATGTCTTATTTTCTTCATATGCAATGCAGAAAGGAAATAGATTTATGGTAAGTATTCTTTTATGAAAGAGATTATTTAATTAGTTCTTACTGTATGTCATGTATATTGTGAAGACATATTAGTTAATTCTCAAAGTGCCATCCTAGGATATCTATCATTTGTGCCACTGTACAGATGAGGAAACATCTAATATTATATGATGGTGCCTTTTGATCTTCTTCTATATCTCAGTTTCATCATCTACATAATTTAGGATGAGAACAGAACCTGCACAGAGTAAGACTGATGTGAGAATTAAAGTAGTTAATATGTGTGAAATACTCAGAGCAGTATCTAGTATTCTGATATATTACTTGTTCATTTCTATTATTATTTACCTTATTTTTAACCAACATATCCTAAGTCCAGAAGAAAATTTTCTCTAAGCCATTTTGCTCCATTCATTGTATGTCTCTCCTGTAATATTATTCCTCCTCATTTTTATGACATTTTTTCAAGCTGATCTTTTGTTGATCTTTTTGGCAATCTTATGATCCAGCTTTGCTATTTTGACTTTCAGCTGATCAAACTGAGGTTCAGATAGGTGAAGGTGAATTTCTCAAAATTCATTTGCAGGTAACAGAAGCCAACTAACGATAGTGAGAAATGAGAAATTAATATTATATATTATATTATTATATATTATATTATATATTATATAATATAATAATATAAACTGCATATATAACTTAGGAGACTCAAGGTAATGAGTGAGCTGCAGGTAAGAATCCCAGGAACTGCAAGAACTGGGAAAAGGCAAGCTACAAGGAATCCAAGCAATGCTGGTCCTCCATCCCTCTCCCCTTTGTTCTCTTTGGCCAATGGCCTGCCTTGATTTTTTTCCTTTCCTTTCCTTTCCTTTCCTCTCCTTTCCCTTCCTTCCCTTCCCTTTTCCTTTTTCTATTTCTTCCTTTCTTTCTTTCTTTTTCTTTCTTTTCTTTTCTTTTCTCCTTCCTTCCTTCCCTCCTTTCTTTCCTGCAGAATGGTTTTCTTAGCTACTCTGCAATGATTATTGGAATAACAGGCTCTCAGAGTTCCCTACTTCACATGCTATCATGCTAAGCCCAGGAGAGACTGATCTTACCCTCTCTGTTTAGATTTCCCATGACAACAAATTGGACTCTGATTGGACAAACTTGGGTCAGGGGCCTTTCCCTGATCCAGTCAAGCATGGCAGAGCAATGGAGTTACAGTGTATGAACACTACTGCCAAGAACTCACTCCTACGGATTCCTGTAAGAAGGTCACCGGTAAGTGAAAGACATTGCAGAATGGGACTAGAACATAAAATGAGTTTCCTAAACCATTTCAAAGGTTGGAGTGACTGAGGCAGGATTCTCTTCCAGATATTTTCCATGGAGGTCTGCATTTTCACTTCCAAGTCTCCAGCTTCTCCTCTTTAGAACTCCAGCAACTGATGGGTCGGGGGAGGGCAGAGTGGAACAGATCTGAACACTTCTAACAGTGGCCTTTCTGCAGATGGACTAGTATCACAAATGCCAAGTTGTAGGGTATGTTATTGGGCATGCTTCCTCAATCCTTCTCCTGGTAAGATGACAATTCTACATTCCAAAACTTTGCCCTGTGGGATTTAGTGTTTCTCTAGAGATGAAATGTACTTCCACATACAATATTACCCCTTTATTTACTGGGAATTCTGTCTAAGGCCACCTGTGGATGCTTGAAATGAAGGTTGGTGCCTATGTATTTTCATATACCTACATGTCTATGATAAAGTTTAACTTATAAACTAAACACAAAAGATTAACAATAGTAACTAACAATAGAATTATAGCAATATTCTGCAATAAAAGTTAATATAGCTTCTCTCTCTCTCTCTCTCTCTCTCTCAACACCTTATTGTCCTATACTTGTCCTTCTTATTGTGATTTGAGATGATACATTAAGTAAGCAGTTTATGGTATCTCATTGGCATATTCAAATTCCCAGCATCAATAATCTGGTGCTTTGGGGGCCTTATTAAATCAAAGGAGTGTCACACAAAAGCACTGCAATCCCATGATTGTCAATCTGATACTAAGTGACTAGTGGCTAGGTACTAATGGGTATACAGTGTGGAGAGGCTGGGCAAAGGATAATTCACATTCTGGGTGAGATAGAGCCAAGATCACATAAGATTTCATCACCTTGCTCAGAACTAATTGCAATTAAATGAATTGCAAATATGAATTGTTTATTTCTACAATTTCCCAATTAATATTTTCAGACTACAATTGACGATGGTTCACTGAAAGAAAGACCATGGATAAAAGGGGTGGGGTGAGATGGGACTACCATATTACTGACATGACACATGGGCATATGGCTTCCTTTAGCCAATGGAACCTAAGTGGGAGTGATTTAGTTCAAATACCAGCCCAAACATTAAGAGCTATTCCAAGTTTTAACCATGTCTTTTTTTTCCCTCCTCTACCACACAATGACATTTCCCAAATGTAGGCTGCTCCTTCAGCTGGATCTTAGAACGAAGAACACATATGGAGCAGAGCCACATCCATTCTGTAGCTGCCTCCAACAGTAACATAAAAGAGAAAATGAGCCTTTGGGACATGACTCATTTAAGGTTCTCTCTTAAGAGTAGAACTTTAAGGGATGTGAGTGGGAAGAGAAGGAGATAATCACAGGGAGACAGCTTTACCTTTCACTGAGGTTAACAACTTTGGACAAGGTGGTGTGTGGGGAATGTTGAGTCTGGTTTTGAACATACTGAGTTGAAGTGTATGAGGGAGAGCTCCAGTAGAAAGTAGATATATCAATTGGAATCTTATGAAGGAGATCTAGATAGGAGTTACAAGGTTTTATTCATCTGCCCACAGATGGTACTTGTAGCCTCAAGAGTCAGTGAAGTACTAGAATAAAAGCATAAGAGAAGGAAAGAGACAAACATGGAGACATCTACATTAGAGGAGTTGGTGGAGGAAGATGAGCCTAGGGAGGGGCCTGAGCAGGATGGGCGGGGAAATAGGAGAGACATAGCTTTCAAAGGAAAGTAAACTATCAGTCTTAACCATTGGCACTGGTGGTCCTCTTAGGAAAAGTACTGCTTTTTTTCTTCTTTCAATATTAAGAATTTTTATGAACTTCAAGTCAGCCCTGTAAGGTATAGGTGGAGGAGAGCACACACAATTTATCCCCACATTAGGACTGAGGAGACTCAGAAGGATACATACCTTGCCCAAAGATTCTTTTTTATTTTTATTTTAAATTGTGGTTAAAAAAAATCACACATATCAGGGCTTGGCATGTATGTAGTTCAGTGGTAAAAGCCCTAGTATGCAGAAGGCCCTGGATTTGATCCTCAATATTGCAAAAATAAAATGAAAATAAAAAGCCAAAAGCCAAAATCAACTAACAATAATAAAGCCCCACATAACATAAAATTTACTGTTTTAACCATTTCTAAATGTACAGCTCAAAAGTGTACATATATTCATATAATAATATCTATCTTATTTTGCAAAACTGAAACTGTATCCATTAAACACTAACTCCCCATTCTCCTTCCCTCCAGTTCTTGGCAACTACTTTCTCTCTCCACGAATTTGACTACTCTTGGTACCTCATAAAAGAGAAATCATACAATGTTGTTGTTGTTGTTGTTGTTGTTGTTGTTGTTGTTAGGTGCCATCGAGTCGGTATCCAACTCATAGCAACCCTCATAGGGGTTTCAATGGCTGAGTGCTTCGGGATTGCCTTGGGAGTGGATTGCCAGGTCCTGCTCCCATTTTTGCTGTGCTGGGAATTGAACTCCGGGCCTCAGAGACTGCAGCGCAGCACTCTACCCACTGAGCTAAATCCCAGCCCAAATCATACAATAGTTGTCTCATTTTGACTGGCTTATTTTATTTACATAATGTGCTCAAGTTTCATCCATGTCATAGCATGTCAGAATTTCCTTCCTTTTTAAGGTGGAATAATATTCCACTGTATGTATAAACTTCATTTTGTTTTGTTTATCCATCCATCTGTTGATGGACACTTGGGTGTTTTGCACCTCTTGGGTTTTGGTAATAGCACTACCATGAATGTGAGTGTAAGAAATCATCTTTTTGAGACATATGGGACAGAAGGTGAACCCTGAGAGTAGGATATGAAAGCAACAGAAGAGATATCATTATTGGCCTGTAAGAAAAAATGAAATGAGTTTTTCTTCTGATTGGTTGGAGAGAGGGGAAAGGGAAGACCCAAAAAGGAGAGGTGAGGAAGGATTATCCAGGAAGATAGGGTGGGATAGGGGCCACCTGGATGAAGAGACCAGTGGGAAAAAAAATCATTTTTTGGCCAATGAACACAAATATCCAGTGTTTCATATAAAATGATTAAAATGGTTGTTTTACTCCATGTCTCCTACTCAGCGCATTTTGGGGCGATCTGCACACAAATGCTCTGTGTGAATTGCTTTTTGGTGGAAACTGAAGAAGAGATTAAGTTTCCTGTCCAGGGTGACATGGAACCGAGAAAGCAAGGGAGCAAGGGAGAGCATGATGTGCCATAAACTCTCCTGTGTAGGTAAGTAGCTGTCCCTGGGTCACCAGAGGTGACTATGAGAGTGTGAGCCCCTGAGGACTTGTAGACATTTAGGGGAGGGATATGGGCTTCCACAGAACATACTCGAGGGCTTTGGACTTCCATGGAACATAGTCAGTCTTGAGTAGATCTTGCCCAGATCTGTGCTGCTTCAGCTTTGGACCATCTGAGCATTGCCAGAGGGACTTGATCAAATGCAGATTCTGATTCAGCCAGCTGGTGTGGGCCCTGGGAGTCCACATTTCAAAACATCTCAAGCTCATAAGTGATGGTGACGGTTCTGGTCTGTGGGCCACATTTTGGTTTGTAAGGCTGTAAATATCAAAGGGATGGAAAATTCCTGATGGCATCATAGCACGCCCCTCTCTTGCTGCTGCTTTCCCCAGATATCATGTACTGAGAAAACAGGCGTCTCCTGGCCACTCAGGGCGAGGCCTTGGGGGAAAGCTAGAAGCCACTGCTCTCGTGTTAGCCCTTTGCCTCTGTCCCTGTTCAAGCTGCACCCAGGCAGTGGGGAGGTCACCCCAGGGTACACTGAGCAGTCCATTCTTCATGCTTTGGCCCAGGTATTAGAACAACAGTCTGCAGGAGGGAAACCAAAGACTCCATCTCCATGGTTGGCCTCAGATTTCCTTCTCTGAGGAAGATGGACAGAAGCAAAGAAAAATGTTAAAATGGTATTTTTCTTTAGAAAGGTTGCCTCTGGGAGCCAAGCATTAATTGAGTGCTTCATTGCGAGAGGGCTGTGTGGTAAACTCCCTTGTTTTTGACAGATGTTGAAGTGTTCTGAGCCAGAGTTCAGGAAAAATGTTTTCCCCACATATCCACCCCAGCCCCAGAGGCTGCGAGAAAATTGGCTGAACTACATGCAGGTCAAGTCAGGCTCTGCTAACCTCATGGAAACCTCAGGATTCGTGGACGCTGAAGTGGAAGTGGTGGCTGGAGATCATCTACCATGAGAAGAAGAAAATAGGAGGAGGGGGAGAGGAGGAGCCTCACAGAACTGGATGCCCTGCTTGAGCCCTGTGTTGAAGGTTTTAGGTGCTAAGAGCTTCAGTTACCGGCTATGGGATGAATGAGTCCTGCTGCTACCTCCTTGTGCTGAGGACAGCTCAAATCCCTCAGAAGCACTAATGTGGAAGAACAGTGCTTGCTAAGAGCTGAAATCTGCGGTTTTGAAACCTACTTCTTGGGACTTCTCTGCGGATGCTGCCCTGCATGGCCACAGTGAATGGGACAACATGACACCTCTGCAACACTTTTTTGCGGCTAACAAGTACATCACAGTCACAACCACAGGCCCATCTGATGTCAGTGGCATCCCAGGAAAGCAGGGGGCAATTATTCTCCAGGATTTTAGGTGACAACATGGAACCCTTCAGTTGCTACCTGTGCTCAGGTGAAGTTAAGAGCACTGGCTGTAGAGGGTCACTGCCTGGGTTCCAAGCTCAGCTACTCATTAGCCACGTGTCTTTGGACAAACCTCTGAACCCCTCTAAGCCTGGGTCTCCACATATGCAAAATGGGGTTAATAACATCATGTACTGGACAGAGTAAATGAAGAATAATAGAGGGGTGAATGTGCTCAAAGTACATACAGAAATGTCATCATGGCAACTTGGCGTAAGAAATAAATGTATCCCAATAAAAAAGAGTAAATGAAAGGAAAGTGTTTAACCTTTGGCTTCTAGAGCTTTCCCTTCTGCTCTTGACAAGGGAGAGACGAAAATCGTGGAGGTGAAGAGACTTGGCTAAGGTCACAAAATGCCAGCTCCATATATAGGATGCAGATATTTTGATGCTAAATCCACTGCTCCTTCTGTTTCATTCAATATCTTACGTTCCTAGGTCCTTTAGAGGCTGAAACTCTCCAGTGGACCCCATGTTGGCAGAGCCTGCCTCAACACTGCACTGCTTCTAAGTGGCCTTCGCTTGGTGTGGTCAGGGAGTGGCTCCCTCCCTGGAACTCCCTGAAGCCTGGCATGCTGTGTTCACACATTATACCTTGGAGTTAGCCTCTCCCATTTTCCTTCAGCCTCTTTTAAAATACAAACACAACAGTGGGCCCTGGGACAGCAGGGACCCACACGGGCTGAAAGTTGGTCAGGGTCCAGCCATGCCACAAATACCAAAATATCTGTGCAAAACACACACTATCTTGGCAAAGAAGTGTTGTTCCTGCTTCACCTATAAAGACAGAAAAGCTCAGAGAGGTTAAGTAATTTTCCTGAGGTCACACTACCAGCACTGAATGAGACAAGGACTTGGATCATGGACGTGTGACTCCAATCTTTATGTGCACAACCATTAAAGTATATTTCCCAACCCAATGCTACTTCTGTTTTATAAGAGGCGGAGAAGATTAGTAATTGTAGAGGGCTTCCTCTACAGAGGACAGTTTACAGCTTGCTTTGCTCTCCCTTATTCACTCTCTTTATTCAGTATCAACACAGGTATGAAACTTGATCTCTTCCTCATTTGCCATCAAAACAGAAACCTTCAAATACAAAATGCTACCTCTAGAACATTGGAGTGTCTCCACCACTTGTGCCCACCACCGTCTTGGGTCTTACGTGTAACACACGTGATCTATCCAGCCCTCCCACCCACACTGAGTCAGGCGCTATCACCTTCACTTTAACAGCTGGTAAAACTCGGGGAGGTTAAGTAACTCCCAGAAAGTACACATATCTATTCAGCAGGGCCTCAGCTGGCTCTTTCCTCTACACCACACAGCCTCCAAGTTCATAGGCACCGGGTAACTAACACCCTAAGGGCCATAGTCAGATTCTTTCAGGATGTCACAACAGGCACTTGGGGTTGGGCAGGCCCTGAGTGCAGCTCCTCCAGAAAAGAGCCTCATTCACCAGGGTGGGGAGGTCACTGGGGAGGCATGGGGGGTGGTGACGGGGTGTCCAATGGAGCAGGCGGAGCAAGTTTCCAGAGAGTTTGGGTTGGGCAAGGGCCAGCAGTTCAGGCAGGCTGTCAGTGTCGGGAGTTCCAGCTGCTTTGCACAGGGTAAGTGTGACACATGGTGGATTGGTGGAGCCCAGCTATGCACGTATCTACGCAAGCTAGAGAATCAGCAGAATATGGTTCAGGAATAAGCAGGCAGGCCCCACCCAGGGCACGTGCTGAGGGGTCACCAGTCGGATCAGTCCCAGGGAGGCAGGCTCCTCCTCTTGGAGGCACTGGAGAGGTGAAGAGGGAAGATTTCTGAGACCAGGCTGCCTCAGTTCCGACCCCAGCTATTATGTTCATGAGCTGTGTGGTCGTGACAAGTTACTTTTCAGTCCTCCAGGTTTCAGACATTTCAAACGTCAAATAGGAAGATTAATAGAATGGAACTCAAATTTGTTGTGGAGACGAAATGAGAAAGAGAAAAGCACTCTCCTGACTGCTGGCAGCGCTATGAACTGGCTTAGCATTCCAAGAGTTGTTTGGTGCTGGCCTGGAACTCACAGTTAGGCAGTGATGTTCTCCTGTTGAACATAAATAATGTCACAAATAGGACAAAACAAAAACCAAAGAGCAATTCTATATTTTTTTCTAAGCACAGACAAAACCAGTGTTATCATGTGAGCCACAAAATACCAAACATCCCTCTTTCTCAGCTAATATGAGTGATTGCTACTTCTTTACTAATTACATCTTTGTTGTTGTTAGGTGCCATTGAGTTGGTGTTCAACTCATAGTGACCCTACCTACAACAGGTGAAACACTATTGTCAGTGCTTCTCTGCTATTCATAGGGTTTTTGATGGCTGATTTTTTGGGGGTGAGTGGGTTGCCATGTCCTTCTCTCAAGCCTACAGCACTTGGTGTTCCCAACCATTCTCCCACCCAAGGACTAACCAGGCCAGAGCCTGCTTAGCTTCCAAGATCTGATAGGATTGGATGCTAGTATGCTGCAGTGGTATGGCTGCAAGTATTACATCGTTGTTGTTGTTGTTAGGTGATGTCGAGTTGGTTGCCAACTCATAGGGACCCTATGTACAACAGGTGAAAAACTATTGTCAGTGCCTCTCTGCTGTTCATAGGGTTTTCAATGGCAGATTGATTTTTGGGAGGGGGTCCTTCTCCCATTACACCTTTAGCCTCCTTCTATTTGTTTCTCCTTCTAGATAAGATTTATTAAAATCCCAATCATGTACCTGGTGGTGCTTGCCTAATAATCTCATCACTTGGGAGGCTGAGGTAGAAGGTCCATCATTTGGAGGCCAGACTGGGCTACATAGCATGACTTTGTGTCAAAAAAGCAAAGCAAAAGAAAATATACCCAATCAGAGGATTATCCTTGTTTCCTGTCAACATCCAATACAAGCAAAACTCTGCTTCTTTGAACTATCTCCAAAATTACCTACTTCAAGTTTACACCCCATAGTTAGTTCTTTCTGATACACTTTACAGAGACACCCTACAGCTCTCTGTGATGTATATTCTCCTTCACTGAAATGAGTCAATAAACTCAATTTTGCTCAACTGCATTTGTGTTCCTGTTGGTCTTTGGCTGGAGGTCCTGGGCTTTGGTTAATAAATGGAAACCACGTAGAAAAATTCTTTGGTGCCAAGGAAGTACCACATAAGAGAAGCCATCAGTATCACCACCTGGGTTACCTATGTAGACCTAGGTACAAGGAGATCCAAGAGCGAAAGGGACAGGGCAAAAGCCAAATGGAATAACATTATTTAAAGGGAAGAGACTTCAATTTAAGTCTCTATCTACCACTCAAATGCTTGGCACCAGAATTGTTTCAGATTTCAGAGTTTTTTGAATTTTCTAGTATTTGTATAGGCTTTACCTGTTGAGTATCTCTAATCTGGAAATCTGAAATTCAAATGTTCTAAAATTCAAAACTTTTAGAACACCAACATGATGACTCTCAAAAAGTTTTGGATTTCAGAACATCCTGAATTTTGGACTTTCAGATTAGGGATGTTCTACCTGTAGTAACTAATATTCTATCAGGCACTTCAAAGCTTTCAGAGAAGATGTGGAGTGTTGAACTTGGGTGATCTCACTTATTGGCTTGGTACCATGGGCAACTTGCTTAATCTCTGTGTGCTTTGGTTTCTCTATTTGTGAAAAATGGAAAACATAAAAATACTGATATGTTTGTTATCAGGTACCAATAGGAAATTGAGTGTGCTGCTGTAGACCATGCAATTTTATTAAAATGTGACTTAAGTGGCAAAGTCTGGGATACAATCAGAGGCTGCCTTATTTTCTCATCTAAATCCAAAGTTGATAAGGGAGAGAGAACTAGACTGATTTAAAATAAAGTTATTTAAATTCATGTATTATTTTACCTTTTTCCAGGTAAGGACTAGATTTTTTTACAACATCTTTTTGGTATTTATTATTTTTCCTTTTAAAATTAGCATATATTAATTGTACAAAATAATGGGCTTCATTATTATTGGTGATCATTTGGGGGTCCCGAAAAAGACCTAGAGGGGGCCTGGGTGGAGATTTGCCTGACCCAAGTAGAGGCCTGAAGCTTATCCAAGTTTTATCCTATTCTTACCCCTCCCACTCATAATCCAGGACATAGAGTTGAGAGTCCTAGAAAGAACACCAGGGATAGAGGCCTGTCTATCCTGCTTGGAGGACTAACATCTCTGGGGCTGGCGACCTCTGTCTCACATCCTGGTATTTCATTCCTCCCCTTCCCACTGAGTGATCCAAGATGGCCCCCAAACAGCCAAGCTCTGGTGTGGCCTCCTTCAATCTGATTGGCCTCCCAGAGCCACCCGATTGGTTAAGAAAGGAAGCTCAGTGATTGGCCTGGCCTGCACCTAACCCCCTATCAAATTTTTTCTTTTTCAAATCCCTAGTTACATAACTGCCACACCCAGCATGAGCTGCTCCCTGATTGGCAATTTCTGGGTCCACGCCCCCTTCATAGAAGGTTTATAAAAACTCTATATAGTGGTATATAAAAACCACTAAAACTACTAGCTTCCCTTTTATCCCTTATGTTCTTGATCCTTCCCTGTTTACCTGCTCTCTGAGCCCTTTCAAATCTGACCCTGACACCCTACTCCTGAGACCTGCAACCTCCAACACCACAAGTGAAAATGTTCGAGGACTACAAGCAAGACTCCATGTCAAGCCCAGGGCCTCCGTAACGGCAAAGGCTCCAAGCAAGATACGAAGAGCTCTCCACTTTTTTTCCCCTGCCTTGGGGAGGAGGAGAGTAGAGAAGGGGAACTGCAAGGGGCAACAGGAGACACACCATAGGACACTTTCATCGAGCATCATTGTGTTGCACTCACTTTTATTCACCTTGGTGGATGCAGCTTAATAAATTCAGTTTCTGTTTGTAAGAAGGCTCCCAAAGTCCTTCTTTGGTACCACCAGCTTTTACCTATTTTCAAGGTCCTAGAGTACCTGTGTTGAGGCAAGCTCCATTACCCCGCCAGGCTGGAGTGAACCCTGACACATCATGACTTTTTCATACACGTATTCATTGTTGTTGTTAGGTGCTGTCCAGTCATGTCCATATTATAGCGACCCTCATAGGGCTTTCAATGGCTGATTGTTTCAGTATTGTTTTGGGAGTGGATTGCCATATCCTTCTCCCATTTCTGTGGCGCTGGTAAAACCTGGGTACACAGAAAGTACAGAGCAGCACTCTATCAACTGAGCTAAACCCCAGCCTGTGCAAGTATATACCATACTTATTATATTCTTTCATTACCCCCTCTTGTGCCTCCTCTGTACTACTACAGGTCCCTTTCTGCTTCCCAAATTGTCTCCCTTCTATGTCCATGTCTCTTTTCCACATATAAAAGAAAACATGAGATATTTGTCTTTCTGAGTCTGGCTTATCTCACTTAACATAATCTCTAGCTCATCTATTTTCTTTCTAATGACATGACTTTGTTCTTATTTATGGATGAATAGTATTCCATTGATATAGGTAAACAGGGCTGGGATTAAGCTCAGTTGGTAGAGCACAGCTCTGCAGTCTCTGAGGTCCCTACTTCGATTCCCAGCACTGCAAAGATAGGAGAACGATGTGGCAATCCCCTCCCAAGGTAATCCTGAAACAATCAGCCATTGAAAACCCTATAAGGGTTGCTATGAGTTGGACATGACTCGACCCAACCTAACAACAACAGCAACATTGATAAATAAAAAATATATATACCTTCATATATATATATATATATATATATATATATATATACATCACATTTAAAAAATGTCTACTCATCCATTGATGGATACCCAGGCTGATTCTATAACTTGACTTTTGTGAATAGTGCCATGACAAACATAGGAATGCTGACTTTTATTCTTTCAGGTACATACCGAGGCATGGTATAGATTGAACCTATGGTAGTTCTATTTGTAGTTTTTTGAAAAAGTCCAGATATTAACTCAGAATTTAGTTGATCTGTACCAGTGGTACAAAGTCTCTTTTGGGAGTCCCTTCATTCAGTCTCAAGTTGCTGCATAGCTCCTTCTCCAGGAGACCACAATTGATGAACACTTTTGACTCTGTTCTTATTAATGTGGGCAAGACTCTTATTTAAGATCTAGTTTCACTGAGCAAATGAAAATAACATTAATTCCTACTCCATATATTTGTGATGAGGATCAAACAAGAAGGTATATATGAGACTATGTCATAAACTACGAAGGGGACATTATGAGTCCCTCTAAGTCTCCTCCTACAGAGTGGCCCCTCCTTGGAGATCCAATTATCTAGTCTCTAAGGATTGAGCAACTGGCCATTGGCCAAGGTGTTTTTCATGTGAGGGTGTGAATTAACCCCTTCCTGTAAAGTCACACCAACTATAGGTGGGTACAGGCAAATCAGAGGCAACAGGGAGCCCACATTAGGCTTATATGAAACAAAAGTTTATTTCTCTCTTAATTAATAGTCCAATGGAAAGTAGGTAGCTCAGGGAGTGGCTGTGCTCCCCATTCATCCAGGTGGTCTTCCAACATGTGTCTGTATCATCTCTATGGCATGGTTTTCATCTCTGATTGAGGTGGGCTTACTCTATTATCTGATTTCCAGTCTGAAGGAAGGGAAAAAATACAAGTCCAGTGTAAGAGACTTTGGTTTTAGAGAGATTACTTGGAGGCTTCCTGCATCACCCACCCTGAGTCACCTCTCCATGTTGCAAGGAAGGATAAGCAGTGTAATCTCTAGCTGGGTGACCATATGGCCTGCTTCAGTTGGAGAGTTTTATCTATTCTAAGCTTAGGAACAGGAATAGCAGAAGCAAGGCAGCATCAGAGGAATGAATACTGATCAATTCACCTACCAGGTCAAGGAACTTGTTCCTGTGTCCACGTTGAATAAATGGGAAGCAGATGGAGAGTTTATTCAGAAGTTTGAATTATTGTTAGGAGCCGTTGAGTTGGGTCTGACTCATAATGACCCTATACACGAGAACAAAATACTCCCCAATTCTGTGCTAGGCATATGATCTATTTGATGTTCAAGCCCATTGTTGCAGACACTGGTCAATCCATCTAGTTGAGGGCCTTCATTTTTTTTCATTGACCCACCACTCTGCCAAATATGATGTCCTTCTCCATGGACTGGTTCCTTCTGACTTGTTGTTATTGTTGTTGTTAGGTGCCATCGAGTCAAGTCCGTCTCATAGTGACCCTATGTACAGCAGATTGAAACACTTGTTGATTCTGTGCCAAGCAAACGATCTTATTTATGTTTAAGCCCATTGTTGCAGACACTGTGTCAGTCCATCTGGTGGAGGGTTTTCCTTGTTTTTTGTTGACCTGCCACTCTCCCAAACATGATGTCTTTCTCCAGGGATTGGTCTCTCCTGACTACATGTCTGAAATATGTAAGAAGTAGTCTAGCCATTCTTGCTTCTAAGGTTGCACTTCTTCTAGGACAGATCTGTTGGTTCTTTTGGCAGTCCATGGTATATTCAATAGACGTCTCCAGCACCACAATTCAAAAGCAACAATTCTTTTTCTGTCTCTCTTGTTCAATGTCCAGCTTTCACAACCATATGATGCCACTGAAAATACCATGGCATGAGTCAGACGCACTTTCGTCTTCAATGTGACATCTTTGCTTTTCAATACTCTAAAGAGATCTTTTGCCACAGCTTTTCCTAGAGCAATGCGTCTTTGGATTTCTTGACTGCTGCTTCCACGGGT
>VMDO01011313.1:0-29519 GCA_007922755.1 Pedetes capensis
AAAAAAAAAAAAAAAAAAAAAAAAAAACACTGGACCCACAATAATCCTTTGTCAAGAGCTTTGAATTTTTAATTAAACTTCTAATTTTTCAAGGAAATCCATCTGTATTCAACATGCCTATTTTAGCTTTTAAACAATTAGTTCTATTACTTTTAATCACACAATTTAAACTCTCCTGGTTTCCATATTGGTTCTTCTCTAGAAAGAAGGTAACAATGTACTATATTGTTGGAAATCTCCTGAATATCTCTTGTTGTTCTAAGGTGCCATCAAGTCACATCATAGTCACTCTATGTACAGCAAATGAACGATGAACACTCCCTGACAGTGTGCCATGCCCAGCACTATGTCAGTGCTTCTCTGCTATTCATAAGGTTTTCCATGGCAGATTGTTTTGGGAGTGGGCTTCTAGGTCCTTCTCCCTAGCCTGCAGCACCTGGTATTCCCAGGTGATCTTCCATCCAAGGACTCACCAGGCCAACCCTGCCTAGCCTCTGAGATCAAGCAGAATTGGAGGCCAGGGTGCCAAATACCTGTAGATTCATTTAAAAAGCACACCCCAGGACCCTTTTTTGTCATTGGAAATTTTTCATGTACCACTTAATATGTTTCAGTCTGATATGTATTTCATTTCCATATATGTGTTTCATTGTACATTGCTCACATAACTTCCCCTTCCCCTCTCATGCCCCTCCTCCCTCATCTCCCACCCCACCCCCAACAATGGCCTCCTTTCTCCTTGTGTGTCTTTTTGTGGGGATATTTATCTATACACATGCATCCTGATTTTAAGTCCAAACTTTTTTCTATAGTGATCTATCTTTTTACATTCTCAGCAGTATTACATGAGTAATCTAGTCCCAGGACCCATTTTTGAATTGCTGAATAAAAATCTCACAGATTGGTTCTCAGCTACTACATTTAAAGAACCCCCATATGTAGTTCTTTTGCTGCTGTTCTTTGAGAACCACTGGACCCCAGAGTTCCCATTAATGATAGTTTGAAGAATGGGAGCTGCTGGTTGGCATCAATTAATGTGAGTGAAACCAAGATATACTTTTCTCTAAGAACAGAACTTAGAGAGCTAATGATGATTTTCTAAAAATTAAAAATTTATTCACATGGAAGTAAAAACAACTAATATGATACAGTGCCTGCAGCCGTAGCCCTGTGGCATCCGATCCCGTCAGATTTTGGAAGCTAAGCAGGGTCGGGCCTGGTTAGTACTTGGATGGGAGACCACCAGGGAACACCAGATACTGTAGGCTTGGGAGAAGGACCTGGCAACCCCCTCCCAAAAATCAATCTGCCATTGAAAACCCTATGAACCGCTGAGAAGCACTGACAATAGTGTTTCAACTGTTGTAAGTAGGGTCGCTATGAGTCGGATACCGACTTGATGGCACCTAACAACAACAACAATATGATACAGTAAATTATTGCTTAGTGCCTTCAGAATCAAATAAAAAGGAATGAAACATAACATTTTCTCATGTGATTAATATATCACAGGTTTACCAACCTACAGTTATTCCTTGGAATTTAGGCCTATCATTATCATACATCCCTAACTTTGCTATCAGGTCTATATTCTTAGTTTTTGAAACCATACAGAGTACAAACTTTGTGGCTAGGCATTGTCATAACCATCTTATACATTTTAATAAATTTGCTAATCATGCAATATGATAATTTCCTGATATTATATGAGTTTCTACTCCTATCACATATTCATACTGTTTTATCAAAAGAATTAATCGGAAATGTACTTCTTCACACAGCATTCCCTCTTCAAAATTGGAATGTGAGTAAAAGAGTATGATTCTATTTGAATAGATTATAGTTAGCTATTTTTCTTCTTTTTAGAGTAAAATTGAAAAGACTTACATAAAATTTATCCATTATATGTGGAAATGGAAGCTAAGGATACATAGGAAAAATAATTCAGAAAGTATTCATCTCCAAATGGAATTTCTAGCAGAATTTTTAAAAAGTTGACATTTTAATGTTCATGAATTTTCAATAATAAATTATTTGAATAATGACTCTATCCAATTGTTTCAATTTTCTAATTTAGAGAATAAAATACATTATTACCAATGACTCAGCTCCAGGAAAGGTAAGGAAGAATCATCTTTGCTCCGTGAAGAAAAGTCCATGAACATAGTTACCTTAAGTACTTGTAGGGAGTAGGACTACTTTTGAGCAAAGCATTAAAAGAGAAATTAGAAAGTGGAAAAAATACATTAAAATTTTGAATTATATCGAATGATTTTTCTACTGGCAAGTGTTTCTTGTCTTCTTGTAACAAATATATTTGATTTTTCAGAACTTCAATGTATGCATCTATTTATCAAAGATAAGCTTAATTGTAAATATCTTACAATGTGCAAATAGATAGATGTGACAATAAATTGGAGTCTAACAACCAGCCTAGCCTGTTTTATTTCTTTACCAGTTCTGTTGTTGTTAGGTGGCATTAAATCAGGTCCAGCCCACAGCAACCCTATAAACAACAGAAGGAAACATTCCCTGACACTGTGCCTACACTATTAGTGTAGGTCATGCCTACACTATTGTCAGTGCTTCTCTGCTATACGTAGGGTTTTCTTTTTTCTCTTTTTTAACTGGAAATTTTTAATATACAACTTTAATGTGTTTTCATTGTCACATGTATTTCATTGTGACATTTCCACATATGCATTTCATTGTACATTGCTCACATAACTTCCCCTTTACCTTCTCGTGCCCCTTCTCTCTCATCTCCCACCCTTCCACCAATGGTCTCCTTTCTACTTGTAGGTCTTTTGTGGGAATATTTACCTACACACATGCACCCCGACTTTGACTTAAGTCCAAACTTTTTTCTATAGTGATCTATCTTTTTACATTCTCAGCAGTATTACATGAGTAATCTAGTCCCTTTGTATTATTGCCATCCTTTGGTATTTTTGGAATTATTGTTAATATTTTCTGAACTATCAGAGTTGGGCTGTTTGATTTGAGGTTGACCTCTCTCTCATTCCTTACTCTGTATTTGCCCTCCTCCCCTTCCCATCTTCTCCCATCATCACTTCTTTTTGCTAGATTCCTCCCTCCTTTCCACTCCTTAAATTGTCTCTTCCATGCTAAGTTTACATGAGCTTCTTATTATGTTCCAACTAATGTATAGGATTTTTTTCCTTCTTTTAAGTTTGATTCAGCTCTCACATATGAGTGAGAACATGTGGTGTTTCTCTTTTTTGGCTTGTGTTTGTTCACTTAAGATAATTTTCTCCTATTCCATCTATTTTGCTGCAAATGACATTATTTCATTTTATTTTTAATTGCTGAGTAGTATTCCATAACAGGTGTCCCTGTTATGATGACTCATCTCTCTTTGGGTATATTTCCAATAGTGTTATAGCTGGGTCATATGGTAGATCTATTTTTATTTTTCTGACATACATCCATATTGATTTCCAAAGTGGTTGAACCAATTTATAACTCCACCAGCAGTGTAAGAGTGTTCCCTTTTCTCCACAGCCTCATCAGCATTTGTTGTTATTTGTTTTATAGATCTCGGTCATTCTTACTGGAGTAAGGTGGAATCTCAGTGTTGTTTTGATTTGCATTTCCCTAATGGCTAGGGATATTGAGCATTTTTTCATGTGTTTCATGGATTTACAAGCTTCCTCATGAACTGTCTGTTCACTTCCTTTGCCCACTTGTGTATTGCATTATTTGTTTTCTTGGGAATTGCTTTCTTGAGTTCTTTATAGATTCTGGAAATTAGTCCTCTGTCTGATGTATAGAATGTGAAGATTTTTTTCCATTCAGTGGGGACTTCCTTGACTCTGTTGATTGTTTCCTTTGCTATACAGATGCTTTTGAATTTCATGTATTCCCATTTATCTATTCGTGTTGCAATTTCTTCAGCAATTAGAGCCCTATTAAGGAAATGCTTTCCTATAACTATATGTTGGAGCATATGGCCCATCTTTTCTTCTATCAATTTTAAAGTTTATGGTTTTATGTTGAGTTCTTTTATCCATTTCTAGTTAACTCTCATGCATATTGAGAGGTGTGGGTCAGTTTTCATTTTTCTGCCAGCAGATATCCAAGTTTCCCAGCAGCAGTTGTTGAAAAGGCTATCTTTCTCCAATTTACCTGCTTTAATTCTTTGTCGAAAATCAGGTGGCTATAGATGCATTATGTATTTCTAGGTCCTCTATTCTGTTCTACTGGTCGTCAGGCCAATTTTTGTGCCAGTACCAAGCTATTTTTGCTACTACAGCCCTGTAGTATAAAGTCAGGGATTGTGATCCCACCTGCACTACTTTTGCAACTTAAGAGTGTTTTGGCTAAACATGGTCTTTTGAGTTTCCATATGAATTTTTGAATCATTTTTTCTATTTCTGTAAAGTCTGTCATTGGAATTCTAATGGGGATTGTATTAAATCTATAGATTGCTTTTGGTAGGATAGCCATTTTTAAAATATTGATTCTCCCAATCCATGATCAGGGGAGGTCCTTCCACTTTTCAGTATCCTCTGCTATTTCTTTCTTTAATGTTTTGAAATTTTTCTTGTAGAGATTTGTAAAGTCGTTGGTTAAATTGGTTCTAAGGTATTTAATTTTCTAGTGGGCTACCATGAAGAGATTGTATCTATAATTTCCTTCTCTTCCTGCTTACAGGTGGTGTAAAGAAAGGTTATTGATTTTTGAGTGTTAATTTGTGTCCTGCCACTTTGCTACAGGAGTTAATTAAGTCTAAAAGTTTTTTAGAGGAGGTTTTGGGTCCTTCAGGTAAACTATGATGTCATCTGCAAATAAGGATAATTTGACCTCTTCTTTGCCTATCTGTATCCCTTTGAATACTTTCTCTACTCTGATTGCCCTAGTGAGGACTTCAGTCACAATGTTAAATATGCTAGGAGAGAATGGACATCCTGTCTTCTTTGAGATCTTAGAGGAAATGGTTTCAATTTTTCCCCATTTAATATAGTGTTGGCTATAGATCTGTCATAGATGGCCTTTATGATGTTAACATATTTTCCTATTATACCTATCTTCTCCTGGGTTTTTATCATGAGATGGTGTTACACTGTGTCAAAGGCCTTTTCAGCATCAATTGAGATGATCATTTTATTTTTGTTTGCAAGCCTCTTGTTATTCTAAATTACATTAATTGATTTCATATGTTAAAAGAGCCTTGCATCTGTGGAATACTGTGGGGGACTTCCTCTTTCACCAATTTCTTGATGAACTACTAAGATGGTGGCGAAGGCTGCTTAGTGTAACTGCTTAATGCAGGACCCACTATTATAGGGATTGGCTATGCTTAGTTCCACACTCATGATCACTGAGTGCTCCGAATAGAGACATAGTTATAGCCCAATACATGATCAGGGTGACCTTTACCCAGATTGGTTCATCCCATAGCTCCACCTCTGAGTTATGCTTTATAGTCATCTATTGCTTCCTCAATAAATGAGTTCCTGTCTCATCGACTCCCGGAGTATGCTGTGATTCTGTGATCCCTGGGGTGGGGAAGCTCTCTGCGCACTTACTCTCCCTGGAGCGTCACGGCCTCCCTGGTGAGGGGCCCTGCAGAATACATCCCACTTGGTCGTGGTGAACAATCTTTTTAATATGTTGCTGAATTCAGTTTGCCAGGATTTTGTTAATAATTTTTGCATCTATGTTCATAAGGGAAATGGGTCTACAATTCTCTATCTTAAATGAATCCTTTCCTGGCTTAGGTGTCAAGGTGATGGTAGCTTCATAGAGTGAGTTTGGGAGTGTTCCCCCCCTTTCTACTTTTTGAAGTAATTTGAGGAAGACAGGTATTAATTCTTTTTTGAAAATTTGGTAGAATTCTGCTGTGCACCTTTCAGGTCCTGGGCTCTTCTTTCTTGGGAGACTTTATTACCTTTTTTATTTCAGCAAATATAATGGGTTTGTTTAAGTCACTTATGTCCTGTGGGGTTAATTTTGGTAAATCATATGTATTACTAAATTTGTCAATTTCTTCTATATTTTTGTATTTTTCAGGATACATTTTATCATAGTTTTCCCTGATGATTTTCTGTATTTTATTGTAATCTGTGGTTAGGATCCCTTTTTCATCTCTAATTTTCATGATGCTATCTTTTTCTTTTTGATGAGATTGGCCAGCGGAACATCTATTTCATTAATCTTTTCAAAGAACCAGTTCTTACTCTCATTAACTCTTTGAATTATATTTTTAGATTCTAATTGAGATACCTCTGCCTTGATCTTGATAATTTCTTTCTCAGTGCTTCTTTTAGGATAGATTTGTTGTAGGCTTTCTAGTGTCTTGAGATGTGTCATTAGGTCATTTATTTGGCTCTTCCCTACCTTATTGATGAAGGTATTCAGTGCTATAAATTTCCCTCTTAGAACTGCCTTTGCTGCATCCCATATATTTTGTTAGGATATGTTTTCATCATCATTTGATTGCAGAAATTTTTAAATTTCCACTTTAATTTCTTCAATAACCCATTGATCACTCTGCAGTGTGTTACTTAGTCTCCATAAATTTGTAAAATTTTTGGTATTATTCTTGTTTCTGAGTTTGAATTTTGAGTTGTGGTCTGATAAGGTACAGGGGATTATTTCTACCTTTTTATGTTTATTGAAGGAATTTTTGTGAACTAAAATATGATCTATCTTGGAGGAAGTTCCATGTGGTGCTGAGAAGAATGTGTATTCCTCATCATATGAATGGAATATTCTGTAGATATCTGAGAGTTCCAGTTGGTCTAAGGTGCAGATTAAGTTTATTGTTTCTCTGTTGACTTTCTGTTTTGATGACCTGACTCTTGGTGAGAGTGGGCTATTGAAGTCTCCCATAATTATTGTGTCTATATCAATGTAGTCTTTTATTTCTCATAACATTTCCTTTATGAAGCTAGGTACCCCTATATTTGAAGAGTATATATTCAGTAGTTTATTGTTTCCTGGTTGGTTGTTCCTTTTAGTAATATGTAATGTCCTTTATCTCTTCTAATTAGTTTTGAATTGAAAGTTAATCTATCTGATATTATTATTGTGACTCCTGCTTTTTCTTGTTTTCCCTCTGTTGGTATATGCTTTTCAGCCCTTTATTATCAATGTATTACTGTCTTTGTGGGTTATGTGAGTCTCTTGAGTGGCACATATCAAGGGTTTTTGTTTTTTCATCTAATTGGCCAGTCTATGTCTCTTAATTGGTGAGTTTAGACCATTTATGCTAATATTAATTATTGAGAAGTGACTATTGTTATGTGTCCAGTCATTACTTTTTGCTGGTTTTTGATTCATGCTTACTTTATTGCTTTCTTGACTTCCTCTCATGTTAACTGTTCAATTCTTTGATCTATGTTAGAGCTGTCATATCTCATCTGCATGTGGGAACTGATTGAGGATCCTCTGTAAATCTGTGTTGGTGGTTGCAAATTGTTTGAACATGCCAATATCATGGAATGTCTTATACTCATCGTCTATTTTCAAAGATAACTTTCCTCGGTATTGTATTCTTGGTTGGAAGTTGTTCTTTTTTAGAACATGAATTATATGTGCCCAGGCCTTTCTAGCTTTCAATGTTGATGTAGAGAATTCTGCAGTTATTTTAACGGGTTTTCCTTTAGATAATAGTTGAGATTTTTTTCCTTAGCTTCTTTCACAATTGCTTCTCTGGTGTCCAACATAAGCATTCATGCAAAAATATGTCATGAGGAAGATCTGTTTTGGTGTACTCTGGGTGGGGTTCTGAATGTTCCAGTTGTGTAAGTATCTAGATCCAGGATTATCTCTGAAAAATTTTCCTTGAAGATGTTACAAAATAAATCTCCTAATCCTCTGGTGGACCTTTCTTCTCTTTCAAGGACACCTTGAATTCTTAAGGTTCATTTTTCATTCTGTCTGAGCCCTCTTGGAAATCCAGCTAATATTGTATCATCATTTTTTCCAATTGGATTTGCATGTACTTAGTGTCTTGTATTGACTCTTCTTTATCTGATATTTGCTGTGTAGCCTCGGCCAGTCTCGATAATGAGGATTCTGTTGCAGAGTTTTATTCATTCAGTTTACCTTGCACGTCAAGGATTGCTGCTTGGTTTTTCCTGACCATTTCTAACTACGAGGAGAGTACAGATTTCACATGAGATACCTTCTTCTCAAGGATTTCGAGGGTACTTGTGGTGTTATTTTTGATTTCCCTTAGGATACTAATAACCAAAACTCTGAATTCTGATTCAGACATCTCTATAAATTGGGATTGTTTGGTGTTCTCTGTTAAGAGGCTTTGGTGTGTGGGGTCTTCACATCCAGTGTGCCCTTTCATGTTTTGTGTTTTTTTATGTTTTTTTTTTTTTTTTTTTTTTTTTTTTTTTTTTTTTTTTTTTTTTTTTTTTTTTTTTTTTTTTTTTTTTGCTAAGGCTTGCCCATTGCTTGGTCTGGAAATTAGGATTCACCTACACCAAGTGTGAAGAGTTTCTCCCTCTGGTGTTCCTTTGAGTTTGGGTGATGATGAATCTCTGACACTTTTCTCTCATTCTTCTGCCCCATAGCTTGCAGCCTCAGAACCCAATGGCCAGGATCTGATGCAGGCTCTATATTTAGTACTGCCCCCTACAGTTTCCCTCTGTCCTCTGCATTCCCAACCCCTGATTGGTCTACCTCCTATACCCTAAGTCCTTGGTTGTCTAGTCTATGGGGCTCTTACCCTGAATCACCATCCCTACCCAACTCGAGATGAGCCTTGTTGTGGACTGGTTCTCCTAGGTTCAGGGAACCATCAGCTGGTTGTGGGGCATGCGCCTTCCGGTCTGGCCTGGAGGTTCGGACGGGCGGCACCGCTGCATACACAAATACTAAACACAATTCACTCAGGACCCTCAGGCGAGGGGTGCGGACTCCTGCAGCCCTTGGGACCCCGGAGGAGATGGGAAAAAGGAAAAGCCTCAGGCGCTTTTGCCTTCCAGGGGCAAACACCTGGGTTGGTGGTCTCGGTGGTCATGAGGAGACAGCTGTTGCTTCGTTGGTGATCAGATGGAGAATGGGTTCTTTCCTTGTTGATGGTTGTGGTGGGAGAGCATTCTTTCTTCACCGAAGGTCTGGGGGAGAGCAGGAAAGCTGTTTCCTCATTGGTGGTCCCGGCCAGAATGGGTGAAAAGAGTCTTGCTTAGCCAATCTTCTAGGTGAAAAGGCATGAAAAGGCATAAAGGGTCGAACTGCCGCAGCACAGCTCCTTATGTAGCACGCCCACGGAATGGCCTGAGCCAATCAGCTTTCGGTCCAATTGTCCAATCAGGAAGGGTTTTGTACAAACGTGTAACCAAGTTACTTTCATTTTCCCTAGATTTCTAATTTACAAACCAGATCTTCAAAAGCCATTTTCCCAGTTTTGGGGAAATGCCAATTTCCTCCCAATTTTTCCCTACACTAGTGTCACTCTTCTCTGTGCCCTGGACTCTCCACTCCTCAGTTTCCCACTCTCCAATTCACTATTCTTGTGGGACTGGGGGCCAGGGATGCAACAGTCTCCTTTGTTCTACTGGGGGAGGAGGAGGGAGAGGAGATGGGGAAAGAAGAGGGAAAAAGAGAAAAAAAAACTAATAAAAATTAAAATAAAAATAATAAACTAAAATAGATGTAATTATAAAATATTAATCATAAAAATAATTAAAAAGAGAAAAAAGAGAAAAGAAAAATGAAAAAAAATTAAATGACTGTGTACATCAAACAACATTGAAAATAAACAGAAGGAAAACAGCATCATCGCAGAACAGAAAAAAAAAAAACGTCTTGAAGACATACTCAGGCAAATATGACTTAACAGAACTAACAGTCCATGAAGAGAAAGAAAGAATAGGAAAAAAACAAACAAAACAAAATAAAACATAAAAGTAAGAGATGATGCAACAAATCTATCAATTGATGTAGGGAGAACAGAAGAAGAATAGCAACATCAACAAGAACAACAAAATGCATACACTCACAAGAAGTATCAGCGGAAAAGAAAAGTGAATGAGGCAGTAGATTATAGTAGAGAGCTCAGGTTTGACTGCTTTTCCTACTATCAGCAGCAGTCATCAACCTTCCAAAAGGGTCCTGCCTCACTTCCCTCAGGCAAGTGTCCTTGCCTAGTGCTTTGTAGTCTCTCCTTCAATCTGCTGCTGTCAGGAGAATCTCTGTAGGGTTGTCCAACTTCAACCCTACTGGAACCTCTGTCTGAAGATCTGTCTTTATTTTTCTCTTGTGCAAATTTTCATAAGCAGTCAAGATAACTTTATTTTGAGATTTCTCAGTTCTGCTGCTGGGAAAGGGATTTTCCCTATCCACTCTCTTACTGAAAACAGGCAGGTTTCGTGGGAGGGGTTTCAGCTCAGTTTCCCTCCGGTAAGGGGATGGTGGCAGAAACTCCATGCTGGTCTCTTGGACTGAACTGGGTTACAGGGTGCTCTCAGAGATCCACCCTGTGGGGTACTCTGCCCATGTTGTGCTATCAGAGAGGCAGTGTGACCTGTGCTGTCCTTCCCAAGAGTTCTTTTCTCCCCCCTGGAGATGGGGCTCTGAGATCCCAGTTCAGACAGCTCAGCCACAGCCCCTGGCTGTGCCAGTCAGATGTCAATACTGCCCACTCACATGTTCCAAATCCCATAGCTCTCTCTCCCCAATCCTGTGCTGCAGTGGGTGGGATGATATCAGTCTACCCCTAGTGAATCTGAGGCCTGAGTTCCTGTGTAGGAATTGTGCCATGAAACCGTCCTGCCACAAAGTACACTGCTGGGCTCTCCACAGTGGCAAGGGAATGGCCACTGCTACTATCTGGGTGTGCTCTGCCTGCCCATGGGCCCCAGTCCCCACCACATTCCCTCATAGATCCCATGCTGCAGTAAGCTGGATGATATCGGACCCCCCACCCACCGAATCTGAGGCCCGTGTGCCCATGTGAAAATTACCCCCCGAAACTGCCCTGCCACAAAGTGCACTGCTAGTATCTCTGTGCCAGCAGGGGAAAGAAAGATGGCCATGCTGCTGCTGCTGGCTTCAGCTACTATCCTGGCATGCTCTGCCTGCACACAGGCCCCAGTCCCTACCTCAGTCACTCACAGATCCCATTCTGAGGTGGGCGGGATGAACTTGTTCTAACCCTTGGTGGATCTGAGGCCTTCACTCCTGTGGGACTTTCTCTTCACCACTCTCTCGCAAGCTGCATGGGCAGGCATGGTGAAGGGATGGTGGCTGTGCCTGGTGCCCCAGCGGAACTCACCAGTTGCTCTCTGTAGGATGTGTTGCCCATGTCTTATCAGCAGGATGTTGGCAGGTTGCCAGGCTTATGCTCGGTGGAGGATCTGAGCTCCAGTTGCCTGAGTGGAATTTTCCCTGGGTTGCATTCTCTCAGTGCTCTGCGATTTGGGCAATGGGGGATCATCCACTGTGGTTTTTCTAGTTCTTCCCCACTCTGGATTACGATCTCATTGTTACCCTGGTTCTCTCTGCTGTCTGTGCATTCCACGTGTGGAAGGAATTGCTGGTGAGTTTCCTAGCCGAACGGCTCTGTGCAGCTGCTAGTTTTCTCTTCGTGCTTGATCAAATCTCCACATTTCTACTAACACATGCTCACTGACCTGCCATACTGATTCCTCCCTATTTAAACTTTTTCTGAAGTTGTTAGTATTTACCTAACCTGTGGACCCTTTCTCTTTTAATATATATTCTCCGACTTCTTATCTAACTATTACTCTATCTGACTGATCAATGTGTATTCTAAACTATTGTTAAAGCTTTCCTTTTACTCCACATGAGAAGGCCGGTGTTACCTGTCTGCCATTTTTCCTCCTTCTCAACTATGGTTCTCAATGGCTGATTGTTTCAGGATTGTTTTGGGATTGGGCTACCACATCATTCCCCCATTTTTGCGATGCTAGGGATCAAACCCAGGGTCTCCAAGCTCACAAAGCAACACTCTACTAACTCTGCTAAACTCCAGCCCCATTTTGTTAAATCTTGTCATCCAAAGATCAGATAAATATTTTGTCATTTCACATTAGAAGCAAACTCCTAAGATTGCCTTTAATAATTTTTACTGAGAACTGGAATGTGATTTCTGTGGTATTTTATGAATTTAGCTCTTTATGGTCAATTTTTTTAGATTAATGAGGAAAAATATTCTGACAATCCCCCTGGGAGTGATTATGGATTCGACATGGTATATTTTTCAAATATTCCAATGTTCCACACAAGTTATTCACAGTAGCTCAGAATGTAATATCCCTGCAGTACTGCTTCAGTGATTTTTTTCCACATAAAGTTTCTATGAATTTCAAAGTAAAACTGATATATTATTGGTACTTCCTCCATATGAATGCAAGAATTTGTGGGGAGAGTATCATGAAATAATTTAAACTATCATATTATAATAGATAAAATTTATGAGAATTGGGAACCTTAAATATTAAAATTATGAAAGTCAGTGATTTGTTTTATATTGGAAATAATGATAACTTTAAAATGTCTATATTTTCAGATTTTTTCATCTAACTGATCCCATTATTATCTTACTTAGGAAACTTCACTGTGAAGTGATTTGACCAAGGCCATTTTTTCTTATTTTCAAATTGAATAACTGCTATCATTTGCAAAGAAATCTTCTCAGGGAATATAATTTAAAACATACCTTAGTGGATATGAGATATGTACATATGCACATCTATACAAAAATCTATAGCTCCTCCTGCACACATAATTTAGCCATCTCACCAGAGTGGTTTACTTTGGTTGTACAAAATGTGAAAGATGATAGTTCCAAAATTACTATAAGGTTAGGGCCTGTGGATTCCAGGGTTCTCTCTCTTGTCAATCTGGGTAAATGTAGGGGAGGGAGTCTTGGTAGTTTTTGTGGAAAATTTTTAAGAAGAGCTAATAGTCAACATAGATTCTTCAAAAGCTTTAGAACTCGGAATTTGCTGTGTTTCTTAAAATGCTAATTATTCATTAATATTTTTGCTTTTCATTTTCAATGTAAAAAATTTCTCTTTCAACTCATTATGACTATTATTATTATTATCAATGCAGCAATTCCACATCTAAAAGAATACTCAAATATGTAGGCACTGAAATGTCTATGTATGCTTATCATAGCATTTTAAATAATATTTAAAAATACCCAAAAATCTTTGCCACAGAGAAAGGTAAGATAAGTTATGCAACAAGTAAGCCATAGAATATTATAGTGCAACTAAAAATAATTAAGCAGCCGGGCATGGTGGCACATGCCTGTAATCCTAATGAATTGGAAAGCAGAGGAAAGAGGATTGCAAATTCAAGGCCAGAGGCAGACTGCATAACTGTAAGACCCTGACTCAAAAATTAAGAAATGGAGTGGGGGTGCAGCCCAGTGGAAGAGTATTTGTAGAGTATATCCAAGGCCATGGGTTCAGCCCCCAAGTACTGCCAAAAAAAAAAAAAATAGTGACTTCAGTACCTTTTTTAATATATGGGGGAAAAAAATCTTAGAATGCAATATTTTAAGTGAAAAACAGGGTCACTAAGTATACAGACAACATAATTTAAGCAATGTAAATATTTATATGGATAGATAAAATACTAGAAACACATTTCAATATTCATAGTGGTTTATTTTGAGTGGTAGAAATTATGACTGATCATCATTTCATTTTCTGTACTTATCTAGATTTCCTAATTGAATCTGATGAGCGGGCATTTAATTTGTAACCAGAAATCATACTACTTTTTGAAAAAGACTGTTGTCCTTGATGTAAACTTATAAAAATAAATCAGAGTTTTTTGCTAGTATAATATTCAGAACCAGCCATTTCTGTGACTATACATAATTTCATTTCCCATGAATGTGGAAATTGAGAGATAATATTGAAGAAAGCCATAATTATTGTTATTTTCTGTAAAATCATTTCATACTTTAATGCTTTTGAGCACTTAAACAGCATGGGTCTTCATAAAATCTATAAAAAAAATGGCATGAATGATGTGCAAAGGGAAAATAAATTTGTTCAGTACCTGGAGAATGCAGAAAAAATTCACGCTTTCATTCCTTTGAGTTATTTACATAGTTCACTTTAAAATATGAGTCTTGTTTCAAGGATGCAAGGCAGGAAACTTTACTTTAAAATTCACACAAAATGAAAGATATTTCAAAGTCTAGAGGGGAAAAGTGAAGAACTAAAATACCCAGGATCCTGATTGCATATGAGAAGTTGAGTAAAGCCTGTATTTTTCCCTGTGAAGAGAGAGATTTTTTTTTTTCATTAATATGGGTACATTGTGAATGTCAACTTGAGAATCTCTTAATTGTGTATCAAGACTCCTCCATTTCTGTATTAGTTTCTTAGTGCAGACATAATAAATCACTACAAATTTGGTGACTTAAGAGAACCAAAATTTATTCTCTCACTGGGTTTAACTCAGTTGGTAGAGTGGGACTCTGCACTCTGTGAGTCCTGCACTGCAAATGGGAGAAGTACCAGACAGCCCACTCCAGAAGTAATTGTGAAACAATCAGTGATCAAAAACCCTAGTAGGCAAGCACTAACATAGTGCCAGGGAGGGCACAGTGTCAGAGAGTGTTTCATTCTGTTGTACATGGGGTGGCCTATGAATCAGATCCTACTCAATGGCACCAAACAACAACAAGAAGTTGCCAGGATGGTGGCAAATGCCTGTAATCCCAGCGACTCGGGAGGCAGAGGCAGGAGGATTGCAAGTTTGAGACCAGAGGCAGTCTGTGGAATTGAGACTTTGTTTCAAAAAGTCAACAAATAGGCTGAAGGTGCAGCTCAGTGGTACAGGACTTGCAAAGCATGTAAATGTGAGGCCCTGGGTCCAACCCCAAATACTGCAAAAAATATATAAACAAACAAACAAACAAACAAAAAGAAGTTGCCAGCAAAGCCATGCTTCTTTCAGAGATTCTAGGGAAGACTCCTACCTTTGCATTTTCTAGGTTCTGGTAGTTGATGGCAATCCTTGGAATTCCATGTATTATACATTCATCACTCTAATTTCTGCCTCATTTTTCCCATGATGTCTTCTCTCTGGTATGGATACTTCTTACAAGGATACCATTGATTAGGACACACACTACCAGGGACTTCAACATATGTTTTTGGGAGACACAAATCAAACCACAAGGCTCCTTCTTTCCCTTTTGCCCTTCTTTCTTTTCCTCTCTTTTTTTTTCTTAATAACAACAAAATTCCCCCACAGAAAAGTCACTTTTCTTCTCCTTTCATTGAAGCTGTCATCTCCCTGATTTGTTTATATCTCACTGGCCAACTCCTACTCAGTTTTTTTGTTGGAGTCTTGTGTCTGTTCAACCCTTAAAATTTATTGGACCTAACTCGTGATTCTTCATCTTCAGAACCTCTACATTTTTCCTAGGTGATCTTTTCTATTTCTGGGTTCTAAATACCATATGCCTGCAGCCATAGCACTGGGCATCTGATCCCATCAGATCTTGGAAGCTGAGCATGGTTGGGTCTGGTTAATACTTGGATGGGAGACCACCTGGGAGAACCAGATACTGTAGGCTTGGGAGACTGAGCAACCCACTGCCAAAAATCAATCAGCCATTGAAAACCTTATGAATAGCAAAGAAGCGCTGACAATATTGTTTTGCCTGTTGTATGTAGGGTGGCTATGAGTCAGACACCAACTCAATGGCACCTAACAAGGACAGTAAATACCATATACAAAACCTTGTACTTTGGAATTACTCAATACTTGGTACCAGGCCATCTCAAATGCACTTATGATGCATCTCTTTGCTACTTACTCATTCTGTATATGCTTTATGAATTTCAGGTTTTCAAAAATTATCTACAAATAGAAAATTCTTACACTTACCCATTGGCAATCTGTATTCCTGAACCTTGATCTCTTTTTGCACGTGCCTACCAATCATCTCCATTTGGTTTCTCACAAGCATCTCAAAATAACTGTGTCCAAAATTCATTGTAAAATACTTTACCTCCACACCTGAGAGGATCCCCCCTTTACTGTTTTCCATCTCAGGAATGACTCTAACCTGCACTAAATTATTGCTGGAAGAATTGATCTCAGTTAATCCATATTTTGGCTGTAATATCTCCTAGTTTGCTTCTATGTCTTAGAAAAGAAGAAACCTCAAAGAAACCTGAAAACAAGGATCAGTAGGATATGAGATTAGAGTTACCAGAACAAAGAGAAGAAGGTCTTAGGAAGAGATTTGTGAATTATTTTAAATGACAGCACATTCCTTACAATGAAAAATAGAAAGTTTCATTAAATGGAAGGACATTAACATCAGTGATGACTTTTAGAAAGTAGGCTTTTAATAGCAATGTAGGAGAAGGAATTGAGGCATAAATGGAGGATGAGGAAGTGGATAAGCATGGAATATTGGATCAACTCTTTGAAGACATTTAAGAAGGCAAGAAAAGAGATGGAATAGAAGTTTAGTGGGGGATATGGAAGCAGAGACAATATTTATTTATTTACTTACTTATCACTTGAATTATATTTTAAGTTGAGAGAAAGAATATTTGGATGTTAATAAGAAAGGCCTGGTAGAGCAAGTAGAAGTTGATACAATGGAGACAAGATATTTGATGGAAAAAAATGCTTACTGCCGAATAGGATGGACTCGAAAAGCTTATGATAAGTTTCACCCCTGGTAGAAGACTTGTACATCTGAGATTGAAATAGAGGATCTCTTTCCCTGAAATACTTGTAAGTTCAGATAATTTTGTGGATTAATTTATGGGAAATGAAGGGATACATTTCTGATGCCTTCTGCTTTTTCTGGGGATTGTGAGGGAAGATCATCACTGATTGGTGGGACTAGAGTATGCTGTTTGTGAATAGTGAAGAATATAGCAAATATTTTCCTTGGAGACTGGGAGAATGAACTGATTTAAAAAGTATGGAAGAGTATCTGGCAGTCTTAGAGGGCCAAACTATAAATGATAATTGTGTTAGTTTCCATCTCTGTGACAGACATCAACTAAAAGGAGGAAAGGGTTTATTTTGGCTTATGATTTCAGAGGTTTCAGTCTGTGGTCACTTGGTTTATTTGCCTTTAGGCCTGTGGTAGGCAGTACGTGATGGCAGAAGCACATGCTGCTTACCTCATGGTAGCCAGAAAGCAATGAAAGAGAGAAAGACAGGGGCGAAGGTCCCAATATGCCCTTGAAGAGTACCCCTAATCCAAGGCCTCCCCCACTAAAGTTTCCACCATCTCCTAATAGTGTCATCAGCTAGGCCCACGCCTACAACACAAATGGTTTTGGAGGACGTTTAAGATCCAAATTATAGCAGTAATTATAAATTCAGAACAATATCAACATATCCATTTGTTTTAATATTTTCTTCTGATATAGACTTATAATATACTGTTAAAGAAGTCAAAAGGTGGTGTGCACCCATCAAAGCCAACTAGAGACTTATCAAGGATATTACAGAGCAATTTTGGTCTTGGTGAATATTAGAGGCTAGATCACAACTATATTGCATCAGAATGTTGATCTATCAGCATCTAAAATGTCATGCTTCCTTTTTAGGGGCAAATCCATGTGACTCAAAAGATATGTGTAGGATAGAATGACAATTTATTAATTTATAATTATCACTAGAATTGAAATGCTCACACTGGCATGATTCCTCCTTTTCCTCAATGCTTGGAACACTAGATTATAACCAAATACTGGCTTGATTAACATGGAATTACAGAAAAGGGACGAGATGAATGAATTATGCATTTGATGACCAGGAATATATAACTACCTTCACTATTGGTATACTTTTACCATTCAAACAGAGATGCATGATGAATAGGACCTAGATCCATCTTTAGGTAGTGATGGACTGTGTTGAGCCACTGTAGGCTCTCTACCTCACTTTTCTTTTTCAGCTTTCCTAGCTTATTCCCCCACCTTCCAAATGACATGCTTTTCTTTAGGCTGACTATGACCTGGGACCCATTATGTAACACTAAGTTATATAATATCTTTGAATATCTCTGCTTTATTCCATTATGAGCAGATTCATAATTAATTCCCATATGGCAATCAAAATTCTCCTCTTTTCCATGTTCTTGGAATATAGACTGCCAAACCATATCATATCTATGCTATAATAAGTTACTTTGTGATGGAAATCATTCATCACCATAATTAAACTTAGAAATGTCATAATTTCTTAGTTTTCCTTGATTTTATAAAAGTTTCTTCATTTTAGTTTAAAACCCAATCAGTGAGAAGAAGGGTAATAAAGCTAATCTTAAAATTTATAATTGATATATGAAGATTAAGTCAAATAGTTTTCCTTAATATTTATAAGCATTTTCTGGGGAAAAAAGTTGCAAATCACTTACTATTAATTATGCAGTTTATATGAAGTAAACACAAAGTACTTTTAACTATAGAACAAATCATGTCCTATTATCTGCCCTGCTTTTTAAAAAGTAAGCACACATTACTTTTAACCATAGCTGCAAAATGAAACATGACTATTTACATAAACTTTCATCCTTTGAATTTCCAAAATTATAATGCTGAATAAAGAAAACTGAATCCTTTTCTCCAAGTTTCTCAAACTACCCACAATGTTTTCAGAAATTTATTTTAAGAAATTTAGTAGCCATAGGAATATATATTTTAAAACATAATAAATTATGAACTTTATTAGACTACATAGTTTTCTGAAAGTAGTTTCCCAAAAGCCTAAAGAATTTTTCTATTTCTTTCAGTCTTAATCTTGCTCTGATTCTTTAATCTATTCAGATTTTATGTACCCAACTATTTATTTGCTTTATACATACTAAAATACTGTTAAGCAGAAATAATCCATTGAATATTCTCATCAAGAGGTAACCAAGAGATCTAATTTCTGATCTTCTGTAATACCATTATCCCCAGCCAGGTCGCAATTCTGTTCTGGAGACTCATTTATACCATGTACCTCAATGTAACTTACTTACACTGTGCTACAATTACAACAGTAATGATGATAACACTGTGCTACTTTTCACTGGGGCCCTGTGTGTCAGTAATGTCCTTTGCCCATTTCATGTAATTCTACTTAATCATTGCAGCCCTCTCAGCAGCACAGTTGCAGGATAGGCTTTGCCCTGTGCTACTCAAAGGCCTGTTTGCTCAAGTATCAGAGACTTGCCTGTGAATTTCCATTATTCTGGTTCCACATCTAGGAGTTCTTAAATCTTCTTGGACCAGATCCTCTCAGCCTGGGGAAACTAGTAATAAATGATCATGTCATTCAAGTCTGATTATACACTATGCATTAAATAACTTGATTGGTAGAATTGATGGGAGCAAAAAGTTTAGGTGAGAATATTTTTAGCACATTTTCAGGAAAGGCTATTTGTAGAATGATCTTGGTTTTATATATGTAAAGCTGAAACTATAAGGGAACAGTTAGGCTTCCTAAAGTTCTGATGTTACTTTGTTTCCTCATCATATGATCAACCCTAAATATCCACCCTCTCACCAGGTCGACTACCACCAATTTGTCTCATTTCCTACCCTGAGAGAAAACATCTCTCTCTGCCCTGGAGGGCATTCTTTATTGCTGTTATGTTTTATTTTTTATTTTATTTGTTGTATTTGGGGGTGCTAAACACAGGACCTCACACATACTTTGCAACCATTCTGCCAGTGAGCTGCACCTCCAGCCCCTCCTTTTTAATTTTTTTTTTAATTGAGACAGGGTCTCACTAAATTAGACAGGCTGTCTCTGGCCTAGAACTTGCAATCCTCCTGCCTCTGCCTTCCAAGTCACTGGGATTAGTGTCACCACTGTTCCCATCTGCTGCTATGGTTTGATATGGTTTGAGTGTCTTCAAGGTACATGTGTTGGATATGTGGATCCCAAGGTGACAGTATTGGCAGACAGTATTGGTGACAGTATTGGTTTCTGAGAAATGATGCCTAGTGGAAAGTCCTTGGGTCTTTGAAGACACTGCTGTCAGAAGATATTAAGATTGTTCTTAGAGACACCTAGTTCTCTCAAGAGGACTGTCATAAAAACACAAGGCTGGCCTTGTCTAACTCTCTTCGGTTTTCTCTTTTGAGATGTGATTTCTTCCTCATACATATGTTCCAACCATGATATCACACAGCAGGGAAAGCTCTCCGCAGAATTCAGCAAAGTTTAGTGTTCTTGCTATGGGTCCTCCAAAACTGTGAGCTAAATAAACCTCTTTTATTTATAAAGTTGACCTGTCTCAGGTATTTTGTAATTGTAATGCAAAACAGACTTATATTTCCCATGTATCTTCATCATACTTTCTTGTTGATCCTTCATATAAGACAATCCTATTTGCTTTGTATAAGAGTTTTCTCTAATTAGACCCTCCCATTAGTCAGAGCCTACTTTTAGTATGTGTGTACAAAGAGGCTATTAATAAAAAAAATAAGAAAACTAAAGGGCAGTGTGGTTGGGTAAATTTATAGTAGCATCTTTATCCAAATACAGTTCTGTGTAACTTCATGCTATACACTCTACATTCCATTATGATCCCTGTGGGAACCTACTTTTTCACTAGTGAGGCATCACTCTAATACATCACATCCAAAACTAATACTCAGCCTTAAAGCAGTACTTCTCAACCAGAGAAAATTTACCCTCCAGACACATTTGGTAGTATCTGGGAGAATTTTGTTTCTGTTTGGTTGTTTGTTTTTGTTTTTGCAGTGTTTGGGGGTTAAGCCCAAGGCCTTATGCGTGCTAGGCAAGCACTGTACCACTGAGCTGCTCCTCTAGCATTTTTTGAAATTTTGAATTTTGAGTCAGGGTCTCACACAGTTGTGCAGTCTGCCTGTGCTCTCAAACTTGTGATCTTCCTGCCTCAACCTCCTGAATTGCTTGTATTATAAGCATGAACCATGATACTGGCTTGGAAAAAATTTTTGATTGTTACAACTGAGAGTAGAAGTGCTGCAAGACAATAGTGGATCAAGACTAAAGACATTGCTAAACAGTCTACAATGCACAGGATTGCCCCTTAAAACAAAGAAATATCTAATGAAAAATAACAATAATGTTGATGTTGAGAAATCCAGCCTTAGAACTTTTTGGTTTTTCAAATAGAATAATACTTGTAGTAGTCATGAGGCAGATATGCTATGTTGTCCTTGAATACTGATCTGAGACAACCAGATGATTCTTACTTAAAAGTATTCACATTTGTGTAATGGTTGTTTATTTATTTAATATTTACTTATGCAACTATCTTTTAAAATGATTGTAGCAAATAATTATATAATTCTAAATGTTTTCTAAAACTCTCACATTATATATGAAAAAATAACTCTTATTTAACTCATTTTTTAAAATTTACAATCCAAGGGTCTTTTATTCTAAACATGTAACCAAAATGTGTAACAAATAAAAAGATAATTTAAAATTCCCATATGTATCTGTCGGGCTGGGATTTATCTCAGTTGGTAGAGCACCACTCTGCAGTCTCTGAGGTCCCGGGTTCAATTCCCAGCACCACAAAAATGGGAGAAGGACATGGCAATCCACGCCCAGGGCAATCTTGAAATAGCAATTGGAAACCCTCTGAGGTTCACTATGAGTCAAACACAACTCAACGGCATCTAACAACAACACGTATCTGTCAGAGTGAGGTTTAGCTTACTTGGTAAGCTCTGCACTCACTGAGGACATGGGTTCGAACCCCAATACCACAAAAAATGGAAGAAGGATGTGACAGTCCACTCCCTAAAACAATTCTGAAAAAATCAACTATTGAAAACTTTATGAGGGTCATTATGAGTCAGACATGACTCAATGGCACCTAACTACCACCAACAGGTCTATCAGCTTGGTGTGCTGTGGGGATTTATGTGTTGCTGTGATGCTGAAAGCTATGCCAACAGTATTTCAGATACCAGAAGGGATACTCATGGGGATAGTTTTCAGCTGAGCTTCAGACTAAGACAGACTAGGGAGAAGGACCCAGAAGCCCGCTCTAGAAATAATTGTTGCTGTTGTTAGGTGCCATCGAGTTGGTGTCCAAATCATAGCAACCCTACCTACAACAGGCAAAACAGTATTGTTAGTACTTCTTTGCTGCTATTCATAGGGTTTTCAATGGCTAACTGTTTTGGGGGCATGGGTTGCTGGGTCCTTCTCCTGAACTTATAGCACCTGGTGTTCCTAGGCAGTCTCCCATCCATGTACTAACCAGGCTAGAGCCTGCTTAGCTTCTGAGATCAGATGGCACAGTCCTATGGCTGTAAGCCCCAAAATAATTAGCTATTGAAAACTCTATTAATAGCAGAAAAGCACTGTCAAATACAGTCCTGGAAAATGAGCCCCGTATGCTGGAAGGCATTCAAGAAACAGTTGTAGAAGAGTTGCCTTCTTAAAGTAGAGTTGACCTTAATGATGGAAATGGTGTAAAACCCACGGGACCTCCAGTTCCTGATGTGGCAAGACTCAAAATGAGAAGAAATATAGTAGCTGCAATGTTGGGCTCAGACATAAAAATACCCTGTGCATTGCACAGTGTTGGGTAGTGTTTTATTCTGTTGTACAAAGGGTTTCCCTGAGTCAAGACCAGCTCAACAGCATCCAATAACAACAACAACAATTTAAAAATATACTTCTGTTTGTCAAATAACAATATTACATTCAAAGATCAGAAATTAGAAGAAATATACATAAGGCCTTTCATATCAAGGCTGCTCTCTTATTGAGAACAGAAATAAGCAGAAATGAAGAACCCTACTCTTACAAATAAACAAGATTTAAGTCTTTATTTCCACAACTAATAAAAGCCAAACAACTAAGCACATAAAAAGATGTTCAACATCAGTAATAATTATGGAAATTCAAATCAAAATGCAAAGAAATAACTTCTCACACTCATAAATTATTACTGTTATTATTATTGTTGTTGTTGTTGTCATCATCATCATCATCATCATCATCATCATCATCATCATCTACAAAACAAATGCAACCAAATAGAAAATAACAAATATTATCAAGAATGTTGAGAACTCAGAGCCCTTGTGTGTTTCCTATAGGAAAGTAAATTGATATAACCACTGTGTAAAACACTAGAGTGGTTCCTCAAAACACAAACAAACAAAACCATAGAATTATCATACGGCATCTTATGGGTATATACACAAGACAATTAAAAGCAAAGACTGAGATTATTATACATCTTAACAGCATTATTTACAATAGCCAAAAGGTGAATGGAACCCAAACGTCCATGCAAATACATGCATAAACAAATGCATGCAGATACATGCATAAACAAATTATGTCACATGGAATATTACTCAGACTTTTAAAGGAATAGAGTTCTGACATACACTACAACAAGGATCAACCTTGAAGACCTTATGCTAAGTGAAGTAAGCCAGTCACAAAAGGACAAGTATTATATGATTTATTTCCATGAGGTACCTAGAGTAGTAACAACGTAGAATGGTGTTTGTCAAAGCTTAAGGAGGATAGAGAATAGACAGTTGTTTAATGGCTGTGAAATCTGAGTTTAAGAAGCTGAAATTTTTCTGGAGATGAATGGTGACTACATTCTCTCACAATGCAAATGAGCCATTAACGTGTGTGCTTAAAAATGGTCAACATGGTACATTTTATGTCGTTTGTATTTTACCACAAAAGTCTGTAGTCTCAAAATGGAAACAACCAAAATGTCTATCAACACTTAAAGAATAAATTATGGTGCATGCATACAAGGGAATACCACCTAACTACAGTACAAGAGTATCATGTAATTTTACATATTCAAAGTTCAGTTGCCTTCAAAGTACTCTCAATTTGATGTAATACACGTATTGACACATTTTTTCCACTGCTCAAAACAAGTTTTGAACTTGTCAGTTTTGATGCATGTTAGTGCTTCTGTCATTTTAGTATCACTTCTTCCACATCAACAAAATGTTCCACTTGAGGACTTTTTTCATCCAAGGGAAACAAACAAAAAAAGTGAATGGTGAATAGGGAGAGTGGGGCCCCAGGGTCATGCCATTTTGGTCAAAAACTGAACACTCAGCATAGTGTGGACAGGTGTATTGTCATGGTGAAAGAATCAATTACCCCTTTGCCACAACCCAATCATTTCTTGTACAAATCATGACACAACCTTTTAAAAAATTTTAGATAGTAAAAATTCTGTTAGACCATTTGACCTGAAGGAACAAATTCCAAGTGCACAATCCCTCTCCCATCAAAGAAACAGATGATCATTATTTTCATTTGTTTCTGGCTTTGAGGAGTCTTTCCTAGTAGATTTCACAAAAATAGTGTTGAGTTAAGGAAACCACACAGTATATATTGTAGGATTCCACTTATATGAAGGAGATCAGGCAAAAGTAATCTATAATTGTAGCTAAAATCAAAACAATATTTTCCTTTGTGAGGGATGTTGGAAAGGGGTACTAGGTAACCTCCTAGGAGTTGGAATGAACTGTATCATGATCTAGGTGGTGGTTACAGTGTGTTTAAAGATGTAAAAATTCATTGAGATAGATAAAGCCTTAATATCTGTGCCATTTATTGTATGTGTTATACCTAAATTTAAATAGAAAAAAATTACCCCATGCAAGTCTAAGGACCTAACAAGCCAGTCGTAATTCCTAAAAAAAGAGTTGGATGTTATTGTTATACTCATAAAAGGTCAGTAAAAAAATACCTGCAATTGATTTTGCCTGCTTCTATAGTTTAAATAAAGCTGCTGGCTTGAGGAGGCAGGAATGAAGCCAGGACAGAAATGCCAGTGGAGTAGACACTGCCTGAGGCCTCTACTGAGCCAAGTTATTCCACCAGCCTTGTGATAGATTAGCAGTATCACTAATGTCATCGCAGGTTTGTTGCCCTGGTCTGTCAATGTAAGCACCTGTGAAATGAGAGATATAATTTAAAACTTAAACGTATTTTATGCCTTTCTGAGTCTACATATCTTTCTACTTATCTACCCTAGGAATCTTTTGTGGGAGTGGAGTGAGGAGTGGTGAAGGTGGAAGAGGATTAGAATTTGTTACAGAGGATTACCATGAGAAAGAGCTAATAGCTTCTATTAGCTTTTTAAATAGCAGAACAGTACCCTTGCAGGCTAGCTTATTATCTTGAGAAAGGATGTTCTGAATTATTTGATTTTTCTGTATCCAAATTTTCCATCTCCAAGTTTGACACATGAGAGGAGATGAGGGAGAATCTGTATTATGTAAGGTGAGGGGAGAATGAGGACAGCTCCACAGATAGTACACACCAAAGGAACAGAATCAAAGCAGTGGCATTGTTTCTCCCTAACTGATCCAGGACATTTAAGCCATACACTTATTACCTCTTTCCATTTAACCCCATACTATCTGTTCTGGTTACTGATTATTTTAAAAATAAACCATGCCAATAAAGCCATAAGGTTTATTTTGTGCAAGAATCTGGATTTAGGCAGTTTTCATGGGGGAATTTATCATGCAGCTAAAGTCAGAGATTGCTGCAGTCATTTTGAAGTCTTATTTGTTCACAGGTGTCTTCTCATGATGGGTTGGAGTAATTGAACTTGTTATGTGGCAGTTGAAGGCTCTTAGGGCAAATATCTTGAGATAAACTCCTTGTATTTTTCTAATCTAGCCTCAGGAGTCACCCAGGCAGCATTGCTTCCACTTGCATTGTATTCTTCTATTTGTCTAGACACAATGACTTGTTGTTATTGTTGTCAGGTGTTTTTGAGTTGGGTCCGACTCATATCCACCCTCATAGGGCTTTCTTTCATTTATTTTATCTTTTTAAAAATTTCCCTTTATTGGTAAATGTTGGTGGGATACAGAGTAATACAGCATTTACTTTTTCCATTATGCAACTATTACATCACCTTTGGTTACACTTTTATTGATTTATAAGGTTTATGAACTTTTTGACTGATATGTAGTAAAATTCATATGCATATTTGGGTTATGTTCCTCTATGTTGTTCCATGTACTCATGAAGTTTCATCATTTACATTGAGATTATCCTTTCCCCTTTTATCCCTCTACATTGATTTTCTTCCCCATCCCACCTTCTGCAATCTTCACTTCCCTTTGATAGTTTCCTACCTCTTCCTTTCTATTCTATATTATCCCTTCTTTGCTCAGTTTAACTGTACATTTTTATATATCAACTTATGTATAGGATAATTTTTCCTTTTAAGTAAGAGTCAGCTCCCATATATGAGTAAGAACATTTGGTATTTCTCTTTTTGAGCCTCCATTCATTTATTTAAGGTGATATTATCCAGTTCCATCCATTTTGTTGCAAATAACATTATTTAATTTTTAATTGCTGAGTAATATTCCATTGTGTAAATGTACCATAATTTTTTTATCCATTTTTCTGTTGATGGGCATCTTGGTTGGTTCCATATTCTTGCTATTGTGAACAGTACTGCATTGAATACAGAGATGCAAGTGTCTCTGTGGTATGATGACTTGTCTCTTTTCAGGTATATTCCCAGTAGTGGTTTAGCTAGTCGTGTGACAGTTCTATTTTTACTTTTCTGAGGTATCTCCATATTGATTTTGAAAGTGGTTGAACCAATTTACAGTCCCACCAACAGTGTAAAAGGGTTCCTTTTTCTTTACATCCTTGCCAACATTTGTTATTATTTGTTTTGTTGATCTTGGTGGATTGTTTCAAGATAGCTTAACCAGGTTAAAATGGAGGATGCATAGACTCTACCTCTTAATAACAGGAAAAATATTGAAAAGTTTGAAGAAATAGTTTAAGGCCACTACATCATGTTATTGTAAGAAGGATGTCACAAAAAACACAAAATAAAACAAAACACACATTATTATTTTTATCCAACAGAGACTGAACAAAGGCCAAAGAGAAAAGCCCAAATGTTTACTCAAAATTAATTACAATTGGATTTGATAATTAGTTATATTTATTTCATATCCTTATTCTCATTTAACCAGTATTAGTGGGAAGTGGAGGTGGACTTAAGAATGGAGTAAGGCCAAATTAATCACTAATTTAAAAAAATTACAATTATGTTAGAGTTTACCATGAACATAGTAAGAAAGATAATATTCTACCAAACCTAAACTGGAACAAAGCATTGAATATGAGGGTGTTACCTGCTACTTCTGGGTAGGAATTAGTATTTCTGATAAAACGCTTGATAGACTTTAATGAGCGTAAAGCTCCTTCTGGGAACTCCATCCTGATGATTTTCAATCTAAAAAGAACTCTTTTATCCAGTCCAGCTTGTTGTTGTTTTTGTTAGGTGCCATTGAGTCCAGTCTAATTCATAGTGACCGTCATAGAGTTTTCAATGGCTGATTGTTTCAGGATTGCTTGAGGAGTAGATTGCTGTCTCCTTTTCCTATTTTTGAGGTGCTAGGGACTGAACCGAGGGCTTCTGATAGCGTAGAATGGCACTCTACCAGCTGAGATAAATCCTAGCCCTCCAATCCAGCTATAAGTACTGTAATCTTTAAATTGACATTTTATGCCTTATTTGATCCAGTCTAACAATAGCTATTTTACTATATCCTTCCTCTGTATTTTCCCAGAGGAAAACTATACAGTGACTTTGCTTAGGGGTATCTTTCTTTATGACAAATTTGAAATAAAGTATTGACATTTGCTCATAGTTTAAGACATTGATGAAAAACCAACGGAAAATAGAGTATTAACAAATTTCAAATAATCTATTTTATGAAGACTGTGTTTGCCAACAAAATTGTAATTACACAAACCAAACAAAAATATAGAGAGATGAACAAAGCCATTGTATGTAAACAAAACAACAAAAACCTTTCTTACAAATAACTAATACATTAATGAAAAAATTATGACTATTCTGACCTGAATTACAAAAAACCTTGTGATATGTACCTGAAGCAGTACTTAAAACATAAACTTGGTCTTAAGAGCAATTTCTGAAAAATGTGCTAAAGATCTAATGATAATGGAAATGAATTTATACTTTCAATTTCAGAAAGTTTGCAAAGATCAAGTATAAACCCTAAGAAAAAATGGAAGGTACTAATAAAAAATACTGAGTAAGCATTTGTTAGCAGAGAACTGGAAGGAAACCTTGGTCACTGGATGGAGCAACTTAAGTTCAGGACTTTTTCCAAAGAAAAAGCAGAGAACAGAAAAAGGATGAAGTGAATTTTTAATGAAAGTAAAGGACAGAGAAAGACTGTAAGCCTTTGTGAGGTGGACACTCTGGGACCAAAGCCCTGAGCTTTAGTCTATTATAGATTTTATTGAAGTGAGTGAAAAGCAGGGCCCTGACCAAAGCAATGTAAGTCCTGGGTGTGAATCTCATGCTCTCCCTTTCTCAGGGTGGCAAAGAAGGAACTACTTAATCTAATTAAGAGTTGCTCTGTGTGGTCTTAAACACAGGATGTGTTCGAGATAGGAAGAATTAGCTAATTTCATTTATTACTGTGTGTTTGCCTTTTACCCTTGGGTCAGCTAAAAGCTGTTTTGTGTGTCTCAAAACTTAGGAAGTGTTTGAGATGGGAACAAATACCTGCCCTCATTTATTATTGTGAATTTATGGTTTAGCTGTAGGTTAGCTGTAAGCTGCCCTGTCACTGGTTTATCTTTGAACATGGCAGGCAGTTTCCAAGCTGTTTAGTAATTTTATATTACTCTTGGAAATCAGTCTCCTTCCTCTTGTGTTCCCCAGCTCTTTACCAACTTTAATAACTTCTCTTTTCTCCACATCTTTACCAACAATTGTTATTTTTGGCTTTTTGATGATAGTCATTGGTACTGAAGGGAAATGATGTCTCATTTGGCATTGATTTGAATTCTGCTGAATAGTGATATTGAGCAGTTTTGCATATGTTTGCTGGCCATTTATATGTGTGTTTTTGAAAATATCTATTTAGGTGTTTTGCTCATCTTTTAATCTGATCACTTAGTCTTTTTTGTTATTGAGTTGTTTGGGTATTAAACCCTTCCTAGATGTACAGTTTTCTCCTATTCTGTATGCTCTCTCTTGATTACTATAGGTGGGAAAGTAAATTACTATGGTTATAATGGAAGTTGCCTCCCAAAATTAAAAATAGAACCACCATATGACCCAGAAATCCCACTACTCGGTATCTATGCAAAAGAAATGAAATTAGTCCATTAAAGTGGTATCTCTTTACCCATGTCTATTGCAACACTATGGACAACAGTCAAGGTACAAAATCTACTTAAATGTCCACCAATGGATAAGTGGGTAAAGAAAATGTATGTTATTAACCAAAATAACAATGAAGGAGAACTTCTCCAAAGAGTATTCATATTTATTTAAGAATAGCAGGACACTGCAATGGGAACAACAACAACATAGTAAACTGTGTGCATACTCAAAGAGGTTAAGGCAAAGGGATGCTTTTTTTAAAGAAAAGAGAGATTAGTTGATCACTTGTTTATGGTGATGTTTGCCAGAATTCTCTACAATAAATATCCTACTTTTTCTATAAGTAACCTTGTTGTTGTTGTTAGGTGCT